>PVKE010000745.1:0-100929 GCA_004027555.1 Craseonycteris thonglongyai | reverse complement strand
TCCCCAGTTCAGCATATGGGTTCACACGGGCCAGGGCCAGGATTCAATCCTCGGTCCCCGGGGCTGCAAAGTGAGTGCTTAACTCACTGAGCCATCCCGGCTTCCCTATGGGTTGCAACTTTATAAGACCTGTCTATAATATTAGAAACATGTCAAGGATACTATCGCCCTGCTTCTATTCAGTAATATATTAGGGATCCTAGGCCATGTAGTAAGTAAAGACAAAGGAAAGAGTAAGAATTGGAAATAAACTAAATTATCATTATTCATACCCACTATGATTACTTATATAGAGCATCTAAGGGAATTTATAGGCAAGTTATTAGAACTAGTAAGAAATTCAACAAGTTTGTTGATACAAATAAAAATATAAAAATGAAAGTCACTTATATTCCAGCCACAAAAATTTAGAAAAGGATTTAAATATTTAAAGCATTTCTTAAAATTTTAATTATAAGATCAATACTCTCCAGTATGTGAGAATCAATTTGGTAAAAATGTGCAAGACCTTTAAGGAGAAAATTACAAAACTTTACTGAAAGACTTAAAAGAAATTAGAGAATAAAATCTCCCTGCTACAAATATGGCAGTTCTCTCTCAAATTAATCTTGCAAACTTAATTACATTCTAATCAAATACATGTTGGATCTAGATAAGCTGATCTTAAAAGTCATATGGAAGGTCAAAGGGCCAAAATTAGTTTAAATAGGCTGACCAGACATACTATTTGAAAGCGGACAGAAAACAATGGTACTTGTCCCTTTTCAAACAGTATGTATGGTCAGTCTACTGACACCTTGAATTTAGCCCAGTGAGACTAGGCTGAGCATACATACTGTTTGAAATGGGACAGGACCATTGTTTTCTGTCCCATTTAAAATGGAATGTCTGGTCAGCCTAAGTTTAAATCAAGGGACAGCCAGCTCGTAAATATTTTAGGCTTTGCAGGCTGCTCAGGATCTCTGTCCCATATTGTTTTTTGCTTTTGTGTCTTTGCTTGTAACTCTTTAAACAAGTAACAACCTTCTTAGCCCATGGGCCACCGTTTGCCAATTTCAAACACAGAGTGGTAAGCTTGGGGAGGTGACTGGAAGGACTTTTCCTATCAGATATAAAATTTTCTTACAGCACTTTCAGAGTACACAGTTTGTGATACTGACATAGGCATGCAATACAAACAGAACAAAACAGAGAGCCCCCAAATACTTCCATACGTGCATAAAAATCCAATATTGGCAAATGGCAGTACAGTCATTGAAGGTAGAATGAACTGTCCCATAAGTGGTATGGGGACAATGCCTTATCTGTATGAAAAACAAAAACAAAAAACCCAAACCCTTAGATTATTCATCTCTTACACTGACCAAAAATAAGTTGTGAGTGTATTTAAAGATAAGGTAGGGGAAGCCGGGATGGCTCAGTGGGTTGAGCGCTCACTTTGCAGCGCTGGGGGCCGGGGGTCGGGTTCCGGCCCCGGCCCGTGCGGAACCATGTGCTGAGCTGGGAGCTCCCCCGGTTTAGTTCTCTCTCTGTCTCTGTATCTCTCTCTCTCCCTGTCAAAAATAAATAAATAAATAAATATATATTAAAGATAAGGTAAAATGCAGAACTTGAAAATGCTATTAAGAGAATATAAGAGAATATCTTTATCACCTTGGAATTGAGAGGACTTCTTCAAATACAAAAGGCACAACGCAGAGAGGAAAAATGACAATTGTGATTATACTATATATATAAAAATGATTTTTTCCTTATACGAAACCATAAGCAAAGTTTAGAGACAAACAGTAGACAGGGAGAAGATATTTTCAAGACACAAAGTCAATGAGAAAAAGACAAATATCTTCGAAGAAAAAAGTAGCAAAGCAAATGAACAAATTACAGAAGTAGAAACCCAAATCGCCTATTAGAACTTAGGAAAAGATGTTTACAAGTAGTCAGGGAAATGAAAATTCAAGAAACTATATAATGTCATACCTATCAAATTGGCCAACATTTTAATCTAACTGTACTAAGTCTTGAGAAGCACATGCATAAATGAGGACATGACTGCTGGTGGAAGTTACAAATCAACAAAACAACTGCTATTATTCTAGTCCACTGAAGGGGCCATTCTCAATTTCTCTTGGGGCACTCAGCTGGAAGGAAATGCAGAGCTATTCTGTAGACGTCCTTGTTCCCTATCCTTGCTCCCTCCCTTTTCTTGTGTTCCCACCTCTGGGTACAAAATAACTGATTTTCTTCTCCCATTCCTCCTCCTGCAGGTCTGACTACCTTGCCATCCCATCAGAAAACAAAGAGAACTCTGTGGTGCCTGTGGAGGAATGAGTGTGGCTCTAGGTGATGTACAGGGAAGGGGCGGGAAAAGTAGAAAGGAGGGCAGGTTGTCTGAGTGACTGTCACCCACAACCCAACTGGCTTTAAATTTGGTCCCTAGATTAATTTCTACCCTATGTAAGTCTCGTCCCTTAGGATACTTCTTTAAGCTGATGGTCAAGTCACAAAGCTCTGTAATGCCAAAGCCCTTCAGAAGGTGACTTGCTTTGGCTTAAGTGTTAGAGCAACTTGAACTCCTTACTCATAGTGACAAAGGCGTAGTTACGCCCCCACTCCCTCCTTTGTAAGGGTCATGATTTTGGTCAGAGTCTCTGGCTGGGCTGGAAATTCTCAGAAGTTTGTTTTCTTATTGGTAGGTAGCCTGAACACTGAGGGACTGACTGTTCATCGCAGGTTCAGTGATGTCAACAGCCTTGTGAGGTGCCTCAGAGGCCACATTGTTTCCCTTCATGCATCCATCCTTCAGTTCATTCATACATCCACTCACCTCCCACTGCCTAACTCCCATCAGACCCTTACATACCAAGACTGCTGGGATTGAGGAGCAGCCATGTCTACATGGACTCAATCTCACCCTGTCCTAGCTTTCAAGCAAGCAGTTCCCATGCCAGCTGGACTTCCCCGTTTTCCAAAGGACTTTGAACGAGTGCTGGAGGTGGCACATCCCTCTGCCCCTTGGCTGGGACAAGCTTATTCTCCCTGCTGCAAGTGAATGGATGTCTCAATAGAAGAAAGCAGGTGTGATTAGTTTAGGTGTCATGAAGTGGGATTTCTTGAAGTCACGTTTTCCAAGTTCTTTGCCCACTTGACTAGAGCATCAGAGCAAAGCATGCTTTTCTAGTTCTCCGGTAGCAGAAAGTTCATTAAGCATGGACTAGAAGGTTCTCTGGAGCTTGGTACTCCAGGGCTAGATCTTGTCAGGTTTCCAGGGCCTGGATTACTCTCAGTCCTTCAAGAAGCCAAGCACAATGTTACTGATCCTTCACGGGTATGTATGCCCCGCCCCCAAGCAAGCAGACCACCTGAGATGGCTGGGAGGCATTATTTTCCTGCGATACTGGAATTGAAACCTCTCACTTCTTCTTCTCCAAGTTTTGTGGATCAGTAGTATTACTCATGTTACAGGAGGCAACTGAGACTCAGACAGGGCTCACCTGACTTCAGAGGATACAGTGGAGCAGGTATAAGCCTTAGGTGCTTCCCAAGATGAACAATTTTGTTTTCAAAAACTTTGACATTGAGATTGGCTAGGGCCATGCATGCCTCTGTTATGAGCATCAATTAGGGTGGACTACCTGGCTGAGATTAACTCTGATGCTGGTAACTAGAAATTGGCTGGAAAAGCAGGGAGAAGACATGAAGTAGACTTGAAGAATTTCCTTAGTGGAAGAATTTATGAATCTGACACATCATCCAGAAGAATGCACCTGTAAGTGACATGTAAGAAACACGCTCATTAGTCTGAGATGGATGGTGAGTGAGTGGAGTGATGGGCTAGGCGGCTTCCAAGTATTTCATCTGTGACTCCACGATGCCTGGAGTTTTTGTCTAGATTTGGGAGAACAGATGAACACTGGAAATATTAGTCAAAATCTCATGTTTCACTTCAATTGCATGATTGGTGCAGGTTTGATGTCCTTCAACACCTAGTGATAAGGTGGAAATGCTGCTTTATAGATTTTGAGATGAAAGTGACTGAGATTTGATGAATGAGATGTCCCTCAGCTCTGGGGGAATTTATGGGGAAAGATCATACTCTGTGGGCTTTGGTCCTCACTTGAAATCAACATTTTTTCCATTTCTTCTATCTTTGGGAATGAACTTGACACAAGTTCTTGTTCACATATTCAAGAGTCTGATTTTATTGAAGAAAATACTTTCAATAAATTCAAGGTCCTTCTCAGTAGGAATTTCCCCAAATAATTCCTCCAAAACAAAGGACAATATATAGATTTTTCTTACTTTATAGTTAGGAAAATAGGCCTGGATAACTAGTTTTATCCACTCACATGCTGGCTGATGAGAGCTTGTAGAAGAAACTGGCCACTTCTTCCCATTCCACTTTCCTCTTGGTTCCAGTGCAGATTACATCTCACTTGTAGAAAGTATCTGCAGGACTGTTTTTCTTTTAAAAACAAACAAACTCAGATGTTGCCTGAGCGATTTTTGATGAAGCTGAAGGGTACCTATTATTTTGTTCTTATTTATCCTTTACAAGACTTCTCTGGTATTTTTCAAACTTCTCAACTCCTCATCCTTAACACTTTCATTAGAGCTATATGGTTTACAAAGCATTTTCATTTCAGTTATCTTATTTCTTCTCCACAACCAGCCCTGTGAGGTAGATTATTACTAATATTCATATTATAAATGCAGACACTGAGGCTGTCTGAGGCTAAGTAGATTTATTGCACTGAGTTCACATAGTTGGTAAATAGGGAGCCTGAATCCAGGCCCTCTGTCTCCTAGCCATTCTCTTTCCACTTAGATCTTTGTTGCTTTCTTTCCTTTTTTTCTTTCCAATTGTTGCTTCTCTTATCTTGACTTGTTCATTTTCTCTCACCCCCAATCCCATTCGACTGTTCCTCTACCACTCTGCTTCTTGGCAGGTGCTAGAAATGTGCTTTAAGAGCCAATCTCATTTTTGTTTTTGCTTTCTAGTTGGTTTGCACATCATTATTTCTCCTGAATTGCAATTAAAGTCCTTCCTGGGAGACTTGACCATGACACTAAATCTACCAGGTACTGTGTTCACCAGCCTACTGCAAGTCCTCACCCACTCCCCATATTCCCACAAAGAATCCAGACTACGTGTGCATTCCTCTAGACTAGTTCTATCTGGCTTGCTGTTATTAAAGGGCTTAGAAATGTTCTCAAGGGCTATTATCGCTTTAGGAACCCCATCTGTTGCCTTGGTGCTGGATACTTCCTATGACTGATCCTCAATACAATTCACTAAAGGCCAAGCTAGGCTGGCCTTTCCTGCTGCTTAACAACCATGAACTTGATTGCTCAACCCAATTGGCCCCGTAAGCGCCTCACTCTACCGACCTTTACTATTAGCTCAGTCTTGTATCACAGTCGCAACTCCTATGGGGAAACTCCTGACAGCCAGTACCTGTCCCTACTCCAGTCTTTATTTTCAGTCTATGTAAAGCATTATACTTTAGTGTATCCATCCCCAAACAGTTACATATGCCGATTTCTGATCCTGGATTTCTGGCTTCTCCTTCGATGCCAAACTAGAAATGTTAGTAGGAAAGGAATTTTTCAAAGCAGGAATATGCTAGAAATATGTATAGAGCAGTGAATAGATGAGAGACAGTAGTCCCTTCCCCAAAACTACTAGATCAAGAAAGAAAACACAGCCATCTCATAACTTGTCAACCCACCAGACATAAATCAGAGGGAAAAGGCTACGTAATTGCATCTTTGCAGAAAGAAGAGTTAGACACATTTCACCAAGTTAACATAGAAAACAAAAAAGAAAAACTTCCCTCTCACCCCTTTTTGTAATCGAGAACTCCCTAATGCAGTGAATTCATGGGATCACCACAAACATATCCGAGTCGTACTTGGTGTGTAACTCTGCTCATCCACCCAGTCCACATTTCAGCACCCAATGTGTCAGGCACCAATCTCGACCGCAGTGTGCGTCTTAGGTCTGAAAAGTCTCTTCATCCAAGCCTATCTTAATCTCTAACACTCTACCATGGTGGGTAATTAATCTCTTGTCTTCCCACTTACTTGAGTTTATAGTAGGACCCAGTAGATATGCACTTAAGCAAGTCGGAGTTATAGGTCAGACTCAACCCCCAGCACTGGCCAGCTAAGCCTCAAAGCCAGTAACAATCTATCTTTTCTCCCGGAGTCACCATCTAGCAAGAGCTGCGTCTGTGGGCAGTGTGTGTGATGGAGGGAAGGTGACTGAAGAACGAGTCCTGGGTTTGTGAAACACCGTCAAACATGCGCAAACTCTTAGTCTTCCAGCTGATGGCACTTTTGACCACATTGTCACCTTCATATTGCTTTGTTTTGATTTTCCACAGCCAATATTTTTCGGAACTCTAGAAATGTTGTTCCTGACCACCCAAGCTCTCGAGAACCTAATGCCTTTGCCTGTATGTAGTTTTTCAGTAAACTCACTCTTCTGTCAACAAAGGAACACTGCCTGCTCTGCTTTTACTCGATGTATGATGTGTGTCTGCTAAGTGGTCTGTGTCTTCTACCTACCTCTCCAGCCTGACCAGGGTGGGGACACAAGGCAATAAAGTAAAGCTGTCTCCCAATGCCCACCTTCCCGGAAGGGCCAAGGCCCCCAAATGGAAACGTTCAACCAGAAACTCAGGATTCACAGTCCACCATACTCTCCTAGGACAGCAAAAGGACTGATGAATAATGAAATGAAACATTACCTTAGTATGGTACCAGCCACTATATTGAAACACTCACACACACACACACTTTATATTACCTCTAAAAACCTGAAATGGAAACGCTAGATGGGGCCTAAGGTCACACGGCTGATAGTGACGATGCAATCTGTACTCGGGTCTGGGTTCAAAACCTCTTACCCATCCCCTGTTCTCAGGCTGCCTCCCTACTCTGGGGAGTAAGTCCCGCATGTCGGGTGGCTGGCTGTGTATATGTGTACGAGAGTGCCTATACACACATGCTTCCAGGACTTGCCATGGCCACAGCTGGGAAGACTGGAAACATTTGGGACAATGAGTGCTAATGAATCAAGCAGTAACACACACACACCATTTATTTGTAATTCGACACTTTTTTCTTTTAATTCATACTGGACTTCCATGGCTCTAGCTACTTTACATGAAGATTTGGCTGGGAAGCCTTGTATGTTTCTAGGTACTAGCAGTAAGTTTGCAGACCTTGCGCACAGCGCCAGGCAAAGTACAGTTACACAGCCCAATACAGATGGCCAGACAGCTCAGCTGTGGTCACCGGTGTCCTGGCCTGTAGACAGCCCCGTGCAGGTGTTGTGGGCTGTTTCCCCTGCCTCACCCACTCCGCCCACGTCAGGATGATCCAGGGCCACTGGGGCCTCAGGCCCACCCCGCCCACGATGAAGTCTAGGCTGAGTGGGGGGAAGCACCATGGATTTGGGACGATGATCGGGTCCATGCAGAGTGGTCCAGCCTTAGAGCGCAGGATGAGATGTAAGGAGATGTGGTTGGCAAAACGGCTGCTTTTACGGTGCCATCTCAGCTTGTGGTCCCACGCTCAAGCTGGGCCAAGTCCCCAGATGCAGCCAGCCGTCTTGCCTGGAGCAGAGGCCACCATTTTGCTTCTGTAGTATCTCATTGTGTGGAGAGAAGCAAGGAGGGCCAAGGGGCAGAGATGACAATGTCCTTGAGGCCTTCACGTGGCAGGTGGATCACCGGGCGTCGGCTCCTCTTGGCAGGCAAGGTGCGTCTCGCCAGCAGCCAAGGCTCTGATCTGGGCTCCCAGGCCTGCTGAGGACCTCAAGTCACAACAGAAAACAATGTCCCAGACCCCTGAGCTGTCGCACAGAACTCCAAACCAGGGAGCTGGCCAGGCGCCTCACAGCCGTGGCCAGAGCAGGAATGAGGTAACAAGGCAGGGCAGAGGAGTGGGAGGGGAGTGGTCTACACAGTGTGCAAATTCCTGCCCTGCTTCAGGAAAGCAGGGGTGTGAAAAGATGGCCCTCTAGGAAAATGCTCCCCTCAGACCCAAGCTGAATCTTCTGGAAGAAAACAGGTGGAGGAGAGTGGGACTAGCCTGCTGCAGGTGGGGAATGAGGGTCAAGGGTCAAGTGGTAAATGGGATGAGTGTCCCACAGCCTAGGGACGGGGTGGGGAAGGGAGTCCTCAAATTTTGCACTGGAGTGGCCAGGTCGAGTCAGGGGCTATGAGGACAGCCCCGCCACCTGTGAAGACAGAAAGGTGCTATTTTTCGGGGAAGGGGTGGTTGGGGAAGACGGTTGGCTGTAGATGTCCTGCAGTATTGGATGGCACAGAAAGAAGCCTTCTATGACCACAGTCTAGAAAGATTCTCCCCCTAGTCCTTTCTCCAAGGTGGCACCCCACAATGCTGCCAGTGAATGCATTAGACATGGTCCAGGCCTAGGTTGGGGACAGGGACATGGAGAGAATCCACGCATTCCTCTAAGGCAACCCAAGCATTTCAGCCAAAGCTTCACACTTCATCTAACCCCCAGCCAGGTTTGGGTTGAGCCAAGAGAGAAGCGCTTCACCCAAGCATGACTTGCGCCCACTGTTTCCTGTAGCAAGGATGGTAGATGAAACCCTTCATAGCCTGGGGATGGACCCAAAATGGTGCCCTCTGGCCATTACCCTCCTAGTTTAGAGGAAGTCCAAAGGAAGTTCCCTTCCCAAACTCAGACCAGGCTGCCAAAGTAGCAAACAGCATCTCAGGTGAATACTGAGCAACACAGCAAGTCTACTTGCTCTCTCTGCCTTTCTCCCCACCCCACCCCACCCCACCCCACCTCACATCTGTCTCCCTCACTGGGTCTCACTAACCCCCCCACCCCCCCAGCTCATAAAATACAGTTTCACTCCCCCGAATTTCCTGGGAAATCAGGCACGGCCAGGGAAGCGCCAGCCTAGAAGGCAACTGGACAAGTCTAAGGAAGCCCAGCCTTGCCAGTGTCTGATGCAGCCTCCAAGGCAATGCCAAAGCTACAGCCAACCTCAGAGACAGTCTAGAAAAGCGGTGTCCAACCTTGTGGCTCCCCTGGGCCACACGGGAAGAATTGTCTTGGGCCACACATGAAACACACTAATGTCAACGATAGCTGATGAGCTTAAGAAAAGGTTGCATAAGAATCTCATGTTTTAAGAAAGTTTACGAATTTGTTGGGGGTTGTGTTCGCAGCCATCCTGGGCCACGTGTAGCCTGCAGGCTGTGGGTTGGACAAGCTTGGTCTAGACCAGGGGTGTCAAACTCAATTAAAACACGGGCCATTTGGTGCAACAGGCAAGATTCACGCGGGCCACATCACATTTACAAACGTCGCCGGAACTGAGTCAGCGCGTTTATACACGCCCACAGGCCCCCAGGAAAGGCACTGGGCCACGTGTATACTCGTCTTCAGGAGTTAAAGGGTTAATGAGGGAATTGTGTGTACGGTATTGCCTCGATCTCCCCTCAGCGCTATTTTCTTCATAATTATTTTTTCTATTTTCATTTTATTTCAGAGCATCGTGGGCCACAAAAAATTACCCATGTGGCCCCCGGGCCGCCAGTTTGACACCCCTGGTCTAGACCAACCCCGTCCTGCTGCAAATAAGGATGCAGAATCTCAGAGACAGAGAGCTAGGCCTCAGGCCCAGGTCTCCTGATAGGCCAGAGCATCATGGTGCAAGGCTTGCTGGCCTGGGCTGCTCCCGCTTGTCCCAGGGAGGTGGGTGGGGAACGGGGAGGGTCACAGGCAAGACTGGCTTCTCCAAGACCAGGGTTGTTGATCCCTTCACAGCTGGAGTGGAAGTGCAGACCCTATGGCTGTTCACTGGTTAGAAACTTTGCAAAATCTTTGACACTGAATATAAGCTCTCCGATGTTTTATACTGCACGAATCCTTGCTGAAAGACTCCTATGTGATCCAAGTTCTTATGTGAACAAAACAAAAAGCAGCACTGGCTGGAAGAAGTAACCTCAGAGGTGATGGTTTTGACGCCCCCTTGCAGAGAGCTATACTCAGGCTGCTGGCCATGAGTTACAATGTTCCTGATACATCTCACCCCCAGACTCATCGGCAAGGGCGCGTGCCCTTCCCTTTGAAAGATTATGAACAAGGGAGAAAAGCTTTGTTTGGGAGTGAACAGAGTTGTTGGTTTTCTCCTGGTTTGAAAATCAGAAATTTATTAGAACAGAGAACACCCATAAAAGACCCATGGTCCTTAGAAACGAGGCAGGCCAAAAGGTGTCCCCAATGTGTACACATTGTGTCTTGGGTTCAAATCCCCAGAAATCATGAGAGTTCCTCAGACAAATTAAGTACTTCTTTCCTTGTCCCCTGTTCCTCCCTGGCATGGGCCTGGGCGGTCAAGCAGAAGCAGAACAACTATTTAGTCAGGTCTGTTTATATCACTTTACTCCCAGCAAAGAATCCTTTTGAAGTCATCCCAAAGGTCCCAACATGGGACTGTAATAACTGCATCATTAAAATAAATATGTACAGAATAAATGAGAGAATTTCTCTCTTTGACTTTCAAAAGCTTCTGGGAATTTTGACTTCTGGCTTCTCCAACAGAAAAATTTCTAGCAGTCTGCACCTCAGAGCCCATGAGCCTTGACCCTCCCCAGGGTCTCCCATTCAAAGTCCTGGACAAGAGTAGAGACCCAGTGGCCTATGGGTGACGGCCTTTCATGAAGATTGGATTCAACTCCCTTCCTAGGGGAGGAGTGCAAATGCTGAGTGATCCCGTGAAGTCTAGCTCATTCGCACGCTACTCCCCCGCGGATGACCGGGGCATATACCCTCTGGTCTTCTCATCCTGCCTGGGGGGCAGTAACAAGGCTATATTCTCAGGTAGACTGAAAAGTCAAAAACTGTTCACAGCCAAAGTGGGACACTGAAGCCATTCTAAGAGAAGAATACAAGCTGCTACTTCTCTTGAGTTAGGTCAGTGATAAACGCCTCCTGTTCTACCCCTGGCCCCTAGGGCCTCACCAGAAGAACAGGAAAGCTGGAAGAGCTCTCCTTGCCAGACCGGCAGGATCCTTTCCTGATCCAGAACCTGCAGGCTACACCTGGGACAGGCGGATTCCTTTGCTTATTAGATGGAGACATAGTAGCTGGAGTATGAAGGGTGATAGCGTGTCCAGAAGGGTCCCATGAAGTCAGAGAAATGCATGGGTCCTAGGGAGCCAGCCCAGAAAAGGCCTGCATGACTCACTTTGCTAACCTAATGTCTCCTTTCTATTCCTTACTGATCTCATGCCTCTCTGGAGTTAGGAGGTAGAGCAGGCTTTGCACTTTCCCTCTGCCGGAGCTCCCCAGCCCATGTCTGAGAAACTGAGAACTTGAAAGGGCCCCCATGGGGCAGACTCCTGCCCAAATGCATGCACCTTGGACAAACCCATTCCCTCCAAGGGCTTAGTCTTCTTCCCCGTGCCAAGTGTCTCAGATAGCTGTCTCCCTTGACTGAAGTTGGTTTTTCACTGGGAGTAAATTTGGCCAGTGGCCAAATGAGTGCTTGCACATTCATGCTCACTACTCCTCAGGCCCCGTAGCTCCACACTGCTGGGGCATTCCCTCTCCCAAACCCCGGAGGCCCTATGACACCCGGACTCATCCTGGAAATCAGACAGCTTGAAGGGAAGGAATTAGAGCCGCAGAACCTGACATGCTTATAACCATTAAAAGAGGTTTCACCAGATCAAAAGCACTGTACCCGGCTAAGAATGTGCTCTTAGGGCACAGAGAAAAAGTAGGGCTTTAGGCACTAAAAAGTGACACTTCACCCAGACCCAGCCTGGGAGAAGACCAGAGAGAAGAAGGGGTGGGAAAGTGGGAAATCCCCAGCCCCTATTGGGCCCACACTTTACACAGGTTAGAGTGGGGTGCAAGGGATGGAGGGGGAGACCCCTCAGCACACGAGTCCCCAGGAGTCTGCACTACGAGGCTGCCAGCCAAGTGCTGTCCTGCTCACTGTCCAACGGCCCTCTCCCCGCCCCCTACAGCGGGGTGTAGACTGCCCTCCTGCCCTTGGCGCTCCCTTGTTCCCAAGAGAACACCAGGGGAAGCGTGGGGGAGGGAAGAACAGATTCTCTTTTATTCTGATAATAAATCAAATAGGGGTTAGGGAACGAAGCACCTCAAGATGCCCCCTTGAGACTTCTTTTCCAGACCCCGGGGTCTTCACAGGCATAACTTTGGCTCAACAACATTTCCCTTCTCATAGCCAGAATGGCCGGCGAGGGAAGGGTGGGGACCGGGAGGGCGGGGGGAGGGGGAGGGGAGGGGGCGGTGCTGAGAGGTTGTCCCTGCCCTGTAGGGCCCCTGCACCAGCCAACACAGGACCAGGCTGCTCCTTCTCCCCGGTACATAGGCATTATCTCTTTTTAAAATTTGTATATAATATATATATATTTAAATTCTGTATATATATATTTATATATATATATATATTTATATGGTCTATGTACACGTATTGCACAGGCCTCTTGCAGCCACCCCGGTTCCTGCCTTGTCAGTGATAGCGGGTCCTCTTCTCTTCATTTTCTGACGTGTAGTCACGGGACCTGATGCCGTTCTGAAGATTGATGAGTGAGTCCTTCATCTGTAAGACAGGGATGCCCACCCCAGGCTGGGGTCACGCCCTCAGCGGGTTTCTCCCTATAACAGCACCTGCCACGCTGGGGAGCTAGAGAGCTGGGACCCTAAAAGCAAGGGTGATTCTCAAGGGACACGGTCTCAAGCAGAACGGGGACAGCCCAGTCCTCTTCTGGGGACGCCTAGGGTACGATTGGCTCTGTCTTTAAAATCTGTCGTCCTCGTATCACAGAATGAACACTTTGAGAGCATTCAGCTGCAATAAGGAGCCCCATGAGACTGCACTTATGTGGTCTGCTCACTCCCCATGATTTCCCCACTGCTCCTGACCACACTGTACCCCAACTCCATACATCTGCCACAGTGCTTCCCTAGCCCGGGACTAGCCTCTCTTCTCCCTATTCCAATCTCAGCCATCTGGTAAGACCCAGAGCAAATCCAAACTTTCTCTGCTCACACTTGTCTTTCTTTTTCCTGGCCTCTCATATACTGCTCTCTGAAACAGCCCTGCGGTTCTCCTTCACTGCGTTATTCGTTTTGCGCACTGGGATTGCAATGCCTCTTATCCTCATACCCCTCCGGGGCCAACAGCTGAGCAAACTTGTGGTTGTATCAGTGCTACTGACTCAACTGTAACTGAATTTCTAAACCTCCTTTAAGAAACAAACACATTAACATTGCTAGGTCATGGGATAGAGTGTAAACGGGGCAGTTCCAGTGGTAGAATCCTAAAGCGACCTGTCACACCACAACACATTTAAATACAGTCTTTAAGGCACTCTGTTAGGATACAAAGGAGTTATCATTTCATGGGTAAATGGTTACAGATTTTGAGAACCTCTGGTTTCTCTGCCTAATCGACCACTTTCTTCTATTAATATATCTGCTCAGTAGGGATGAGGGGCCCTTTCCTGTTCTTTTCTAAGTTACTTTTAAAGGGAATGATACAAAACACCCCTCTTGACACATGGGAGTCCACCGTGATGTAAGTGTGATAGCCCTGAGCTCCGATGGAAGGGGGCCCGCCCTGAAATGGGACTGTACAGTTGGAAGAGACCCGTCGCTCAGTCCCACTGCCCTCCCACTTAATGCAAAGGTTCCTGGTCTGGCACCATCCCATTACCCCTTGAGTACTCTCAGGGACGTCATCTCAGTCCTCCGCAGCAGCCATTCCATGGCCAGGTAACTCTGACCCTAAGGAGTCTGTTTCATTTGATGACTGAAAATTTGAATTCCCTGTAACTTTTGGCCCTAGGCCAGTCCTCTGGAATTTTACAAGCAGTCTCTCCTATTGGACCCCATCATCTGATGATGGTCCTGGTTCTCTTCACCCCCTGCTCTTCTCCTGAGCATGTCTTCAATTCTAGCAACTCTTCTTCATGTGACGGGGCTTCCCAACTCCTCACTCCGCTGCTGTTTACCTTCTTTTGGTGAAAAACAGCCCTCCTTCCACATGGGTCCAAAGCTGAACATGACACTCTGAACACACTACACTGGACCTTGCAGCAGCATCAAAACACGCTCGCCTTCATTTAGAACTAAGAGCAAACGATGATGGGAAACAAAACTGGATACTAACGAGTGCCTCCCAAGTACCATCAAACCCTGATAGCAACTTCATGAAGCAACGGTTCTCATTCTCATTTTATAAGTGAAGGAACTGAAGGTCACTACTATTAAATCCCTTATTTGAGGTCACAAAATGTAGTGGCAAGATTAGTGTTCCATCTGGTCGACCACAAAACATCAGAAAGAAACCCCCGAGGGACAGTAATTTTGATATCACAGAAGAAACCTGCTGTCTCCTACTGTCGTCCTAAAGCTCGCGCAGCAGAGGCAGGCTCTGCCATCTTGGCAACCATGTGGGAGACCGTCACAAATGTTAAATTCTTCCAGGGGAAGGAAGAGGCTTCCTCCAGGATGACTTTCTTAAACAGATGCATCTAATTTTTAGAATGCGTACTGGCAATTCAAGTAGGAGTCATGAGAAGAAGACACTGTACAGCCATGTCCCCAGACCATGAGGGGACGAGAAGCATACTGGAGGCTGTGCAGTCCCATTCTTTTGAGAACAGGAGGCGATGGCAAATGTCAAAAATTAGAAAGATGGGGAAGCTAGGATGGCTCAGCAGGCTAAGCGCTCGCTTTGTAGCCCTGGAGCCCAAGGATTGACTCCTGGCCCCGGCCCAGGTGGACCCACATGCTGAGCTGGGGTGTGCCCCCAGTTCAGATCTTGCCGGGGCCTATGCGGGAGGCTCCCGGCCCAGTTCCTGCCCTGAGCAGCCCTGTGCCCACCTGTGGAGTGAAACTATATGGAAAACTAATGCTGTCAACTATGGAGACTGCTCTGGGCCCTCCCCTTCTCTGTCTCTGTCTGTCTATTTCTCTCTCTGTCAAAAAACAACAACAACAAAATGAAGAGAGCTACGCCCACTGGGAGGACGGTTCCATTCTTCTCAAATGCCTCTCAGATGGCTACAGGCTACCAAAAAAAAAAAAAAATTCTCCTTCCATCTAACCTATAGCTTTCCTGCTTCAAATTCCGTGTGTAATTTCATTATGTGGGAGCAATACACCAGTGTCTCCGATAGCTCACTGAAGGATGGCTTCACCATGAGAACAAGGGAGGCCGAGGTCCAGTGGCCGGTGACAGAGACGGCGTTGTTGCTCAGAACACGGGGACGGAAGCCGGTCTCCAGAAGACCAGGGCAGGGAGGGGAGCAAGGAGCTCACCTGGTCAAGAAGCATCACCGAGGACTTGATGATCTCCCTCCATTTCTGCAGCTCAGTATCATGGTACTTTTGTTGGGACTCTAAGAGCTGGGCCCATTCTGTCTGAGACTGGGGTAACCTGTGGGATGGAAGAAGGGGTACCCCAGCAGCTGCAGTTATGTCCTGTGTTCCCAATCCCCTAAAGGACAGAGTGTCACATCAGAGCACTTTGTCCTCTGCTCACTGACCCTGGTGTCCCCAAGCCCCAAATCTGAAGCAGACTAAAACCGTGGACACTTGTTAGAGCTTTCTATGAACTCCTCCACCCCCAAGAGCCAAGGGCAACGGGGTCATTCCCAAAGAGCCAGGGCACTGGGGGTGGGTGGCAAGGTGCTGGCATGGGGAAGAAACAGGACTACCTTTCTTGGAGCCGCAGGCCCTGCCAGGCAGTGAGGGTCTGGGTGGTGTGTTCCAGCATCCAGAGTTTGTAGAAGAGCATCACATTGAGGAGGACCAGAAGCACCAGGCTGGGAAAGAGACAGGAAACAACAGCATTGAGAGCTAATCTGAGGTGCAGCCGGCCTCTGGGAGCTGGGCGTGCCCCCTCCCCTGGCACTGAGGCTGCTATTCTCGACCAGTGGGTCACCTGAAGCATTGCAGTGAGTGGATACGTGAGCGGTGGGTACAGCAAGGGGTGGGGAGAGAGAGAGTAGCACTCTAATCTGGAGGGGCCCGAACATGATAGGAAAGCTGTGGAACGGTGTGTGGGGTGAAGGCACTGGAAAGGGGGGACTCATATAAGTCACCCAGAGTCTGGGTGCCTGGGGGAGAGTGGTTGGATGGGAAGAAAGAGAGATGGGAGAGTAAAAGAAGCAATGGTCGAGCCAGTACCTGAAACAGATCCTAAAGGGAGCAGGGGAGAAAATGGGGAGGAGGCAGAGGTTAGACACAGACTTGTGAGGTGAACGGAAGCCGTACTTACACTGGGCCAGAGAGAATCTATGAGGAAGAATGCTAGAAGCAGAGACACAAGGGACGAGGACTAGCAAGAAAGGAGCAAGAGAAAGCTACTGGAAGCAGACTCTTGGGATTTCAAGCCTGATGAATCCAGGTAAGCTTCCTCCAGCAACCCAACTTTCGGACACAACTGAAGGCTGAGACCGAGGCAGGAAGTCAGCAAATTCCCAGCACCGCCCCCAGGGTGCTGCGCAGACGTTGGCAGAACTGCTTGAAAGCTTCTCCTTGCACTTGCCACAGACCCGCGGGAGCAACAAGGACCAGCTGAGGTTTCCAAGAGAGGAGCCAGAACTGCTGGGAGACAGGGAGTGGCAAGGACAATCCAGGGGCTGGAGGACCCAGGAGGGAATGGGGTGTCACCAGAGACAGGAAGCGCTCTTCTCCTCTTGCCACAGTGGCTTCTAAAGACCACTTTGCGACAGAAGTTCACTGGATGGAGACATGAAGACTCCAGTACAGAAATGTTTGACTTTCAATCAAGTTTTCCAGCTTCTCTGAGACACAGCTTGGGCAGCCGGGCAAGGATCCCTGCTGGGGTTGTCATGTGGACCAATGGCCCTACGTGAAGTATCCTGTACACAGAAGGCCCTCGCCCATGGGTGCTTGTTTTCATTAAAGGAGTAGGTACAGACACATGAACAGATGGGCTTGGGCCTGCCTAACATAGGGCGGCCGGCGCTGTACTGGCCCACCCATGTGCAGGCCCTGCCTGGACCCGCCAGTGTTGAATGGTGAGGCTTGATTACCCTAAGCCAATTGAGCCCCAGATTTTGGTTAAAACCCTGGCACACAATTTACTCAGGTGAGCATGCCTTCTGTACCTGACGTCAAAATGCAGAAAGAGGTTTAACACAGAACTAACCTGCGGGTCATTTGAAACCTACCAAACACCACATCAGAGATTTAGTTTTAACAAGAGATGTGTAACTTTCAAGTGATGATGCCAAATGTGAATGTTACTGGTTTTACAGATGTCTTTAAAAACATCTTGGCTTCTCAGGCCACATTCAGAAGAATTTTACATCTCCTTTCTCATTCCATGTTCTAGGAAGGTTCTTAAGAACCTTCCTGCTGTTCCCTCTCCATTAGTGAGGGGCTCGAGGATGGTCCTTCATCCCACTTTCTTTCTCACATGCTCTATCAGGCGTCCTCAAACTTTTAAAACAGGGGGCAGTTCACTGTCCCTCAGCATGTCCACACACACACACTGAGGGTCCGGGACGAGTTGGCAGTGTTGGCAAAAACACCCAGCGGGCCGGATAAATGTTTTCAGCAGGCCACATGTGGCTGTAGTTTGTGGACTCCTGCTAGATCTTCCGGTGAGCATGCTCACACCCATAGCGGTAAGGCCACCGATAATGAAATCGGCAGCTGCAGCCGAAACCCCTCTCCCAAGCCTCAGGTCCACACCAACAAGCATCTGTCTGTCACCGTCACCTGGATAGCCTACGGCCACTCAGAGACATTGGGAACTGACAGCAGTGTCTCTGACTTTTGCTGAAGTCCAGATCTCTTTTAACGACACGGCCGTCTAGGACACAGGAATCAGTAGGCATCTTCCTTCAGCACGTAAGCAGAGGCCACAGGCTCTCAGTCCAGTCCCTCACCTCATCCGCGGGCCACTCCTGCCCACGTCACTGCCATTGACTCCTGCTGCCTCCCTGCCCCCAGTCCTTCATCACATCGCCATCAGTGACTTGTTTCACATGCAAATCCAACCACATGACTCCACCACTCCCTTCCGTGTTTCCTGAGGGGAGGCTGAGCCCTTGCTTCTGCCTCTGTGAAGTTCAGGGCTTGTGGGAGTGGCCACAGAGGCAAGACTGTAACTAGACATGGTCTAGTGTCTGACAAGCAGCCAGGAGAGCAAGCATTGGGCAGCTCCTGTGCCCCCCACCCACCTGCGCCCCCCACCCACCTGCGCCCCCACATTCTCATAGCACACCCCCATGCAGCAAGGGCTGGGCCTCAGGCAATAAGCTGAGCCAAGTGGAAGAGCTGTCTGAGCTGCCCCCTGCTCAGAACGAGTCACAGACGTCCTGCGCAGGGACCGCAGCCTCACGCATCACATTGCTGCGTTTGCCCATCTTACGCCTTCATTGCTTTCAACTGACTTTGTCTCAAGCCTGCATCCTTCTGTGCAACTTACTCAGCCTAGTTTTACAGTGTTGTGACAATTATGATAAACTGTTTACAATAAAAGGAGCAGAGACTCTTTGCTGTACTCACTGATTTTGCCTGGCTACCCTGCCAAAGTGTGGGCCCACAAGGGCACAGTCCTATAGCCTGGCATGAAGCAGACACCTGAAAGCCTCTCGCAATGAGTGGGCTCCAAGAACGCTCTGTAGCATCTGTACTTACTATTTATCCAAGGGTGTAGTAATTTTGAATTTCCTGTCTGTCTTACCCACTTGAAATTGAGTCCCTGAAGGGCATGGATGCTGAATGCAGCATTTTCTTCTGAATCCAGGAGGCCTAGCATATAGTAAATGCTAAATGAAACAAAAAGAAGCAAAGAGGCAGGGATGCCGGGATCGCTCAGCAAGTTGAGCGCCTTGCAACCATGAAGTCTGGGGATTGAATCCCGGTCTTAGCCTGTGCAAACCGATATGCTGAACTTCAGTGCAACTGGTCATTGCCAGGATGGTTCAGCACCGAAAGTTACTGCCTCCCATGGAGGAAGCCCCCAGTTTGGTTTCCACCCCATGAGGCCCCACAGCCACCTGGGGTGGAATGAAACTGTATCACAACTAATGATGGACACCGCTCTGGGCCCTTCTCTCTTCTCTGTCTCTCTCTTAAACAATAAATCTTGGGGAAAAAATAAAAGAAGCAAAGAGGCAAAGAATGGTAGATAGAGCAACTGATCTGGAGAGAGACCAGTGGACAAAGAATAAAACCAGGACGACAACAAAGGCGCCCGTACACCTGAAGAGACGGGAAGGAGGTAGCAGGCAGGAAAGGGAAGGCGGTGGAGCAGGTGGGGTGAGCGGGGGTCCCTTACACACAGCTGATAACCAGCAGCAGCTTGGACACGCTCTGCAGCTGGAAGCTGTTGGCGGTGTCCTCAGGGATATGCCGTGTCTGCGTGGAACCTGCAGGGAAAACAAAGAGGCCGTCACCTCCACGGCCCCAAGCCCAGCTGCTGTGGGACACTGCTCATGCGCAGAACTTCAGGGAATGACAGAACTGATCGTGGTGCTGTCAGGGCAACAACGTGACAGATATCCTCAGCCTTCCAAAAGCAGAAGGTAAGCTCCTCAAGGGCAAGCGAGGTCATGGGTTGGGGCAGGCAGGTGAATATTAAAGTCACTGAACAAACAAGAAAATCAACAGCCCTGGAGCACCAGGGCACAGATGCTGGACAAGGTGACCTGCAGCTGCGGAAGGGGAGACAGCACCATGCTCTGAGCTCGGGCTTTATCCACACCAGTTACATCAGGGAGACATTGGAAGAGCTGTCTTAGACCACACACAAAATACCCTAACACTAACAATAGCTGATGAGCTAAAAAAAAAAATTGCAAAACAAATCTCATCATGTTTTAAGAAAGCTTATGGATTTGTATAGGGCTGCATTCAAAGCCATCCTGAGCTGCGTGTGGCCCATGCGCCACGGGCTGGACAAGCTTGGCTACAAGTATCTAGCAAGTCATATAAACTCTCGGCTAGTCAGTTTATTCAAATACAACGTCAGTCAGAAATCCTGTATGTAAAATACAACGTGGGAATGCTCTGGTGAGAACTGGGGGCAGGGACACAGAGGGGGACACTCTCCTGCTCTGCTCCTGCCACCTTTCCTGTCCCCACCCAGCTCTGACGAATGTCCTGGAATATGCAGAGCCCAGTTTGAGAATCACTGGATGGGTTAGTTCCTAAGGCTTCCTAGTGGCAGCTTTGTGTGACTAAGTAGAGACATGAGGTTGGGAACGGCTGGATAGGAAGAGGGAGACATATCAAGGGCATTCACTACATGGTAGGGCAGGGCCTTTGTGGACCCAAGGGGGCCAAGTGAGGGGGGCAGCCTTGGACTCCCTGATCTTTGTGCTCTGACGTAACCTCTGGGGACTGAGCTCCAGCTTCTCCTTGGTGCATTTCCTGAGAACTTGGAAGGTGTGTGCTTAGCCTCTCCAGGTAGATGTGGAGCTTAGGCATCAGGGAGGCATAAACCCAAAGGCCACTTTTATCCAGCAGAGCACACATACCAGCTCAGCAGGGGCTGCGGAACTTAAAGGGCAAACGAAAATAGGAAGCACACCAGGAGCCTTCAATTTAATGAGTTTCGGGCAAATTATAGACAATCTATACCCAAGGTGCAAAATGAGTGTGCAAGAGTAAGCCCTGGCATGGGCACGTGGCCCCAGCCCAAAGCCCACAGCCCCACCGCCCATCCCCACCTGGCACACACCTGCCACGTGCTTGGTCCTGCGGCCCACATCTTCATCCGTGGGTGTGGTGACGGGGCTCATCACCTCTTCCAGGTGAGGCACCCGCAGGTGGGCGTGGGGACGCTTCCTCCTGCGCACCGTTGGGGGCTTGCTGGCCTTCTCTTTGGGAGACTGCCTGTGCATTTCAGCCAGGTAGGTGCTCTCTGTTTTGGTCAGCTCGCTCTCTGTCAGCGACAAAAAGGCCACGCCGGAGGCTGTCTGCCCACTCTGCCATCGCGACACACGTTGCCAGAACCAGCTCTGTGCATGTCTGGCGGAATCCCCCTAAGGGGAGCATTTTCCACACTGCACTCTGGGGTGTTGACAGGGAGGGCAGGGTCCCTCTGGGATGCGTGTGAGTCCCAACAAGTACTTCAGGGACCCATCCCAGCTCAAACCCCTCTTCTGGGTTGTTCAACATTGTGTGGAACACAGGTGACTGACATCGGCACCTCATGTATACAACTGGAGGCATATCCCATTTTCTAATAGATGCGTTCATAGGCTATTTCCTTTCCATAGCAGAATTGTCACCAGTGAGACCAGATGTGAGGTTCATTTATAAGGGGGGAGGGAGGGTTGAGGGGTCACAGATCCCTTAATAACCTTATAAAAGTTGCAGGCATGGTCTCTGAAAAAATGCACAGCCACATACATGCTGAATTTTGTACTCATTTCAGGAGCTTAGGGACCCCATGAAGCCCCGCAGTGTCTCAGTCTGTCCTCATTCTCCAGGTTACCCACTCCCCTGAGGTGGGTGACAGGTACAGTCGTGGAGCTGTACAACCAGTGGCCATGCGTGCCGTGCTCACCTAAGTGGCGGAAGTAGTCCTCCAACCCACTCCAGAAGTTCTTCTCGATAAACGTTTTCACTAAGCCCCAGGGCTGTTTCCGATAGCGCAGCTCTGTGGAGACCCTGCAGAAAGAGCCAGAAGGAAAAGGAGTCATTTCCTGGGCAGACCCCTCCTCTGCTGGGAACTTGGGGTTGGCTCTAATAAAGCAGGGGTCTCCAACTACCCGGCCACAGACAGCGACTGGTCCCTGGCCTGTTAGGAACTGGGCTGCACAGGAGGAGGTGAGAGGCAGGTGGCCGAGTGAGCGACGCTTCACCTGTATTTACAGCTGCTTCCATCACTCGCCTACCGCCTGAGCTCCGCCTCCTGTCAGATCAGCGGTGGCATTAGATGAGGTGTGTAATTATTTCATTATGTATTCCAAAGTAATAATAATAGGCATAAGATGCACAATAAATGTAATGTGCTTGGATCATCCTGAAACCTGCCAACACCATGACCACCCCCGTCCATGCAAAACTGTCGCTCATGAAACCAGTCCCTGGTGCCAAAAGGCTGGGGACCGCTGGTCTAAAGTGAATGCACATGCTACACTTCACTGGCTAAGAAATCCCTTCCTGTCCATCACATCATTTGACATCCATGGCCAGCCCTTCAGGCCAGGAGAGCCAGTGGGTTTGTCCTCATTTTCGTAAGCAAGAACACTGACTTCAGACCATTGAAGCAGATCACAGCTAACAAACTCAAAAGAGTGACTTCCTGACACCAAGCGGCCTCCTCCCACGGGGGCTCCACATGGGACCAGGCAGCCTGCCAGCCAGCCCTGGGGGTCCTTCTTTCCTTCTTTAGAGACTTTTAAGTCCAAGTCAGGCTCTGTCATTTCCACCTGGAAGTGTATCATCTGCTTTGGGCCTTGAGCTGCTGCCTCTCACCCTACCCAAGACCTTCCCAGCTCTTGCCTTTGTCTAAGTATCGTGCGTCCCGGGACTGCCAAGTTCTTGCTGTACCAGCTCCTCCCTCTCCTACACAGCATCTCTGCTCTTTGCCTCTTTTCCTCCAGCTTGTGCGGCCCATGGTTAACACGTTAAGCGCCACGTCAGTCACCGGTGACTGACATTGAGCTTTCCATTTGAACCGCATCAGTCACCAGTGACCAACAGTATACTTTTCGTGCAGGCTGCGGTATTGTATGTTAACTGATGATACAAAATTAAAAAAATTACATTCTATTAATACATTTAAAATAAGTAAGAAGTCCCGCTTGTCTTTCCATTTTAAAATGGTGATTCCTTTTTTGTTTTCCTTTGCTATAATTTCTCCCCGTTTAGGGGACATTTTCACATTCACGGGTAAAGAAAAACCTTTTTCTGCACTGGAACAAGAATCGCAGACAACTGACTGAATATAAAGCATTTCTAAAATAATACATTGTACAAATTGCGGTAAATAATAAATATTCACACAGTAAATATATTCTATATATAAACATTCAGCCTTATCACAACCTAAACAGCTCTCTGGTTGCCAGCATTTCGGTGAAATCTGATACAACGGGCCAAGCGGTAAGCAAGACAAAATAGCCTGGGCGCTGAACATGTTAAGGCTGCCTGCCCGTCCTCCTCCTTCCTCAGGGACACTAGCTCCACCTGTGGTCTGAGGGGAGTCTGCCTATACCTGAAGCCACCTCACCCCCCACCCCCAATAACTATTTATTGGATCGAGGCGGGGGGCATCCTCTGTAAAGGTCTGAGATCAAAAAGCTAGTTCTGTGTGAGCTGGACAGAAAGGACATCCAATCACAAGCTCCTGCAAGGAAGCTGGAGATGAAAAACCCAGCCACAGTGCAGGGATGGGGCAGGGCAGGAGGGCAAAGAGAGAGAAAGGAAGGGAAGGGAAAGGGAGAGAGGAGATGCTCAGACAGCCGCACACAAACCAAAAAAGTATTCTTTTCAGGAGACAGTGAAAAAGATGCGGGCCCTTCTGAGGGGTGGATGTTCAGTTCTTCCTTATTCCCAAGAGGGCTCTCTGGAGCTGTTCAGGAAACACCCATTTTCTCTCAACTACCCGAGCACATTTCTGCTCTGAACAACCCAAAGAACTTGGGTCTAAGATACATGTATACAAACCGACTATTTTTAAATAGGTGGGTGTCTGGACTTTTCCTTTTAAAGATTTATTTTATTGTTTGAGAGAAGGTAAGAGAGAGAGAGAGAGCAGTGGAAGGCCCAGAGCAGTCTCCATAGTTGCACATCATTAATTGTGACATGGTTTCATTCCACACAGGTGGATGTGGGGCCACATGGGGTGGAACCAGGCTGAAGGCCTCCCTCATGGGAGGTGAGAAACTTTGCCACCAACCTGGCAGTTACCGGTTGTGTACCACAATTCAGCTTGTGGGTTTGCCCAGGGCAGGATTCAATCCCTGAACCTCATGGTTGCAGGGCAAGCGCTCAACCTGTTGAGCTATCGCAGCATCTCCTATCTTGACTTTTCAATTAGACAAACTTCTTAGAGTGTCAGGGTCTAAATTTCTTCCTTCCTTGAATGCTCTTCACAGGACAGAACTCTACCTACAAACAGCGTTCTAATTATTCATTGGATCAGTGTTTTTCTGGACTCTGACAGGCGCAAGCCCTGTGCTGAGTGCTGGGAACACGGTGGTTACTGGACTGGGTTCCCATGTACCAGGTGCTCACGTCTGACAGGGAGATGAGCAGTGAGTCACAGTACACATGGGGCAGTGGGAAGAGCACAGGTGTGCATTTCTAGACCTGGGTTTCAGCACTTACTGGGGATATGACTCTTGGCAAAGGTACTTAACTTATAAAACCCTCAGTTTTCTTATGTAACTAATGAGGATAAATCCACCACCTTAAGTCATTCTAAACTGAAACAGTACTTTATAAACTCTACACAAATGATATAATAAATAGCAGTGCTTATGAAAAAGTTCTGCTACAGAGACGTGCAGAGAGGTAAAGAGAACCTGTGGTGCACAGAATATGCCAGGACAGGGAGGTGGCGGGCGGAGTTTCAGCGGCTTCGGAACGAAAGCAGAATAAAGAATAAGTCAGCAGGCTGATATTCCCAGCCTCCTCCTCCCTCCTCAGGAGCAAATGAATATTGCCTAAAATAAGGACCCCTAGGAACGTCCTTCTAGAAACTTCCTCTGAGCCCACTCAGGCCCTGAGACACTGCACCTGAGTCGGCTCTTGTTCCGGGCCACGCGCGTGAGTGTGTAGCGGTTGATGGTGTAGAAGTAGTCGTGGTAGGGCACGTCGTGGGTGAGGACTTCAGCATCTATCACGTAACACTCACTCTCCTGGCTTGCCTTGTACATGGTCTGTGGGAGGAAAGGTCCACTGGACACAACTCAAAAACGCCAGAACCCCCTTCCCCAATGTCCCCCAGATCGGAGCAGCCACAACCACCGTCAACGGCAGCATGTCGGTGTGGGAGATGCTACGGTTGCCGGGCTGAGCAACACGTGCCCTCCCAGCGCCTGTCCTTGAGCCTTCGCGACACCGCGGAGGCCCCTTCAGGGCGCCCTCGCCTCACCTGTGTCTCCCTGACGGTGGCAGTTTTGGGAGCCAGAGGGTTGGTAAGGGTGATGGTGTAAAGGATCACTCGGCTCTGGTTTCCATTCTCTTCCTTTTTCCACGGATGGAAGATGATATCTGAGGGGAGAGAGGAGCCCTGGGATGAGGGAGGGACAGAGGCCTGCCCCCCTCGCATCTGCATTTCCCCACCCAGTCGACTGATTCTGACCACACTGAATGCCAATGGGCCCCCCAAAAGGAAGCCTGTGCTGGCCTGAGGCCGGGGCACGAGGGGAGAGGGGGTAGAGGGAGGAGAGGGTGTCAGAGCAGAAAAAGGCTCATTGTGGCACCACCGAGACACTCCAAGGGGCTCTTGTTCTGGGGGCTGGGACAGGAGGTCCTGGGCCACCTACGGGCAGGCTGGCAACACTGGAGTTACTGTGACCAGGGCCTGGGAGCCTCGGGAACAAGTCCTCTCCTCCCAGCTATGGCCGACCCATGCCCTCGGCACGCCTCCCTTCCTGATAGCGGGCACACACACTCATGCCCAAGGGCCCTTTCCCAGACCCAGGAGCTTAGCAGCTCTGCTGGCAGCACAGGGCGAGTGGGTGAGACAGGGGCTCAGAGGGCAAAGCATGACCTCTGAGACGCCTAGATCCGAATCCTGGCGTAGCCCCCCTTAGCTGCATGCCCTCGGGAAGTAACAACAGCGTGAGCCCCAGTTTCCTCAGGGGCATGGTGAGGGTCACAACACTCACACCCCGGGCAGATTTGATTAGTAGTAATGAGTCAATGGGATGTGTGTGGCATACAGCAGGTGCCACCAGTAAGTGGCAGCTGCTGCTCTTTACTAGACTGTGAACTGGGGGTCCGGTACCCAGTACGTGGTATATAACGGGTATGACACAGTGTGGAACGAGTGGCCCTCAGGGCCCCGAGGGAGCGCCCGCACTGAGGAGGCCAGTGGGAGGGTGCCTTGGGCCATCAGGGGCCTGGCAAAGAAGGCCGCTTGGAAGAGAGGGAAGAGGGTGGCGGTGGTGGGGGGGTATGGGGGAAGGGGGATGCAGTCCTGGTGGAACGAACCTGAGAAGCGTCGTTGTTCCATGAAGTCCCGCTGGAAGGGCGAGTTGGTGAACAAGAGGTCGTACAGCTTGTCCACGCTGAAATTGAACACTTCATTCACATACTGCCGGCCACTGAGGTCCTCGTAGAAGGCCTGGACCTCCCCTGCACGCAGAGGAGGAGGAGACGGGGAAGGTGAGGTGCAGGCAACCTGGGGAGATCCCCCCGGGCTGTGTGTCCGTGTGGCCAACGTGGAGACGGCTGACAGGGGGCCCAGGGAGTGGGCCTGCCAGGCCCCTGTCCTCCGTGGCGGGCACACTGCTCCAGATGCCACTCTAGTCACCCATCCTTTACCAAATGTATGGGCCTGTGCTCTTGGCTTTTACACTTGCAAGCTCCTCTCATTTAGGTGGTCTCAGACTAAAATGTAAGTACTAACCGACTAGCTGCTGGGCCTGCCTGAACCCCGAGGACCAGTTGTCAAGAGTCTATGTGAGTTAGCCACCACGGACAACAAATGGCATTGTAACTATGGCACAGGTGTGCTCGCGGGACGCTGAGGCATGTCCAACAATCTGCACGTGTGAAAGCTTCTGAGGCTCGGCTGTTCTGCTCTCCTCCCACAAAGCACCCGGTTTCCCCCGATCTCAGTAACCTCTGCTTTTCTCAAGCTTCTGTCTGCTTCAGAAGAACGTGTCTGAGGATAGAGGTCAGCTGCTAAGGCCCAGGGCTCCTGCCCAGCCCTCGGCATCCCATGGCCCGATTACTGCACTCATAGGGGCTGGTATAGGATCTCAAGCAGGATGCTGACTTCTGGTACCCGCTGTGACCAAGAGAGGCCAGGGAGGAACTCAGGAGCATCCTACAGGCCAGTGCCCGTGACTGTGCAGTATGGACACAGTGGGGAGAACAGTCATCCCATAGTTTACACAAGTGGCACCCCGTCCTTGTGCAGGACCCCTCCTGTGCACTCATCTGTGCTAGGATGAAAGTGGGGTGCCAAGCAAAGTGAGAAAACCACTGTAGGTGACCTACAGGACCGTCCACAGGTGGATGTGAACGCTGTCACAGATATTCACCAGGTCCTAAACGACCACCAGTGTGGTGAAGGTAAACCATCACCCAAGTTCATGAACACTGAGAACTTGGCTTCTCACCCTGGGATGTGGGAAGCAGCCTGCTCTCCAATGTGGGTCTAGAAGCTAACCCTCCACAGCAGGGAAGCAGGAAGCCACTGTCTTGGAAACGGAGAGAAGGGGCATCTCCAGGGTCTGTCTGGCTCAGCAGTACGTCTCTTCCAGCCTGCTCTAAACCCCCACCCTGGAGCCACTGACGCAAGTTTCTATTAAAGCCTCATGATTCCCACGTGGCAGCTAGCTGACTGGCTCTTTCCTTGTGACATATAACATTCCCTTACCTTGCAACTCTGCAAGGGACAGAGCTGCAAGACCAGCCAGTGTCCATGGGGGACACATTTAGTGAGAAGGCCAGACAGTACAACAGAGCATTACTTGCTGAGCAAAAAAATGACAAACCTGGAATGTGGAGGTTCCTGCGAGTACCCCCCAAAAGAATCTAGGCCAAGCATGTCCAACTCACGGTCTACGGGCCACACGCGACCCAGGAATGGCTTTGAATGTGGTCCAACACAAATTCATAAACTTTCTTAAAACATTATGAGATTTTTTTGTGACCAGCTATCGTTAGTGTTAGTATATTGTATGTGTGGCCCAAGACAATTCTTTCAATGTGGCCCAGGGAAGCCAAAAAGTTGGACACCCCTGGTTTATGTTGATAACAAATGTACCTTAAAAAAAAAAAAGCTGTTACACACCCATTCTTCCCCCAGGAATCTAGAGACTGACTGCATCTAGGGACATCCTTTTAGCCTTCAAAACAGAGACAGGAAGGGCCACTCCATCCATTTTCAAATGCCCACCTTCGTCATGGGTGTCGGAGGAGTCGCTGAGCTCGGTGGGGATGTCCTCATTGTCATTGAAGTCCAGTGAGGGCGAGGTCACAGGCGCGATGACCTCAATCTTCTCCCCGATGATGGTGTCAATGGCAAGCTCCTTCTCCAGGGACCCTTCACCCTCTAGCACCTCCTCCTCCAGAGGCAGGCCATCAAACTGGGGTGGACAGAGAGCAGCCACCCAATAGCGACATTAGGGATCTGCACTGGGAACCCTCGCATTTACAACGGGAGCTGGAGTCCTGCTCTGGGGTCTTCCCCAGCCCAGCCGAGGCTCCGCCCTGCTACTGCTTGCCATTAACTAGCACAGCAAGCCCCCCCCCCCTCGGCAGATTGAGCCCCTTCTGTCCCGGGCCCACTCCTGGAGCTGCACGGCCATCCTGCTATCACACAACTCAGGCCTGCCTCTTGCTGCACCTTTCTCAGAGGCTCAAAAGCACTCATGAGCATTTTTGGATTCATTTTCCCATTAGCCCTGGAAGGGAACAGGTACAATTCGTTACATTTTAAAGATAACCTCAGAGGTAGAAAATGGCGACTAGGCATCAAATGAATGATGTTTTCATTCCAAGGCCAGGCACTGAGTCCTAAGCCCCTAGAATACAAGGCTCCCTTTTCTGGGAACCCTTCCCTGAGGAACCCCACCATTCTTCTATCTGCCAGCTCCACCCACACACTCTTCCTTTCTCAAGCTCCTATCCCCTGTGATGCCAGGTCCTAGAGAACAGATGTCCTTCCTTCAGTTTTATCTCTTTCACAAAGTCTAGCAGTGGCAAAAGAAACCAGAATGTATGTATTAGGAACTCAAAGCTATTATTTACCAAATGAATAAACAATCAGATAACAGGTCTATAGTCCTATATTCATGCACGACTTTGTCTTCAGGTCAAGGCAGCGAAATCAAGACCCCAAACAGCTCTCCACCAGAGGGGCTGCTCTGCACCCGTCCTCCAAGAACACAGTGCACACAGTGAACCTGAATGGTTCTGATCGGAAGCCAAAGTCACTACCCGAGACACTGAGAACCCAGCTCTGATGCTGGAATTCTTCCCACCAGAATGGATCGAGCCCATCAGCCCCAGGGAACTCACTGGACAAAGTGACCACAATGGAACCAGCCCCCTCACAACTCCCCAGGTTCGGGTCCCAGAGAGCTCACTAAGTGAGGACACGCTGGCCACTAGATGGGGGCGTGGGAGCAGGGGCTCACGGCTCGTACCGAGGTGGGGGCCTCGCTGCTGCCCGTGGACGCCAGCGTGCTGTTGGTGACGGATTTCTTAGGCAGCTGGGGACTGGCGTCTGGCTTGGCCTCTATGCTGCTTTTGGACGAGCTGTCATTCACTTCATTCTCTTCTACGGGGATCTCCTCACAGTAGCTAAAAAGACACCATGAGCCCATGTTAATCTTAGGGGTCAAAGCTGCCAATCATTCTAAGAAACTCAGACCTATCAATCCAGCCAAAACTATGGGCTTTTTTACTTTGCTTATGTTCTTCCTCACCCTCATATTGCTCTCCTGAAACCTCCTTCCCACCTTACACCCCCAGCCCCCCTGTAAAATTTTGAGCTCCAAATTCACCTTTGCTAGGCACCCTGCTTAGATTTAGTCTTATCAAAATTCAACCGTTATTTGTCTTAAAACTACTTTCCCCTCTACTGTCGGTGTGCCATCCCATCCAGATCTGACCATCAGACTCAAACATCTGGGCTCTAAATGTACATTTTTTCCCCCACACAGTGAGTAGGGCAGGTCTCTGCACATGAGTGTCCTTTGGGGGTGTTACCCAGATTCTGCATGGTAACTAGTCAAGTTCTCAGCATTGCATACCCAGGGAAAACCCTCCTTGAGGCAAAGGTGGTGCCCTTCTAGGGACACCTCTGGGACATCTCTCCCAAGAGAGAAATCACCATTGTCATCATCAGCATCTAACTTATATTTGACATATTGGCTCACATGGATGCAGAACAGCTGAGTAAATCCTTCCTTGCATTTTAGAGATAATCAAATAGACATTCACAGAGGTTAAATGATGCCACTAGTAAGGGTCAGAAATCATTCCTGAGCTCAGGTCTATGTACTACACATTTGATGCTCTCCACTCGCTTTCTGCTCTCTGCCTCGCACACTAACAACAAGCCCCCACCCACCTTCCAACCTCAAGCAGGCTTGCAACACTTTGCAGTTCAGGCTTTCTTAGTGCACTAACAATGTGTGACAGCGATGCTCCCTTCTCCTTAACATTTCCTTCCCTTGGATTCTAGGATACAAAGCTCTCCTCATGTCCCCACACCTTACTGGATGTTCTTGTGTGATTTCTTCTGCTGCTGCTTCCTCTGGGTGAGTGTTCCCAGGCCCAGTTCTTGGAACTTCTTCCCATATTCATTCAGTTACTTGGTGGTTTCAGCCAATCTCATGGCTATGTACTCATGTTCCTCAGTGTATGTCCGTAGCTCCGACCCCCCAGTGAACTCTACACTCATATACACAAAGGCCTACACAACATCTCCACTTAACTAACAGTCATCTCCACCTCAAGTTGCTTAAAACCAGGCTCCTATTCTTCCCAAATACACTCTGCCCATAGGACCATCCATTTCAGTGTAGAACAACTCTATCCTTCCACTCGGCAAATCCAAGAAAACCTTAGAGCCACCTTTGGTTTCTTTCTGATACATCACCCAAATCCTTCATCTATTTCTGGTTCTACCTTTAAAATATATTCAGAAACTACCCAGTGATTTAAGCCATTTCTACTGTTACCTGCCTGGTCCAAACAACCATCATCTGTCATCTGAATGATCTAAATTATTCAAGAGCCTCTTAGTCAGTCTGCCCTTGCTTCCTTGTGGTCCACTTTCAACCCAAGAGCCAGAGTGAGCCTGTTAAACTGTTAAGTCAGACCTTGTCACTTATCTACTCAAAGCCTTCCCATGGCTTCTCAGCCCACTCAGAGTAAAAGCCAACCATCATGCCGGCCAGCAGGCCCTCAGAACCTGCCTCCTGACTTCAGCACCTCCCTTGTTCCATCCCGCCCAGCCTCTGGTTTACTGGCCCCCTCTGCCTGGTGGTGATGGTGGTGGTGGTGGGGTGTCAGCCTGCAGGGGTCCTCTGGGTCCACCCCTTGCTTTTGTCGGGACTTTATGTAGATCTCATCTCCCAGGGAGCCTCATGGCCATCCTCGCCCCTCCTGGAAAGGCTTCCAGAGTGGCCTGCCCTTGGCCTCTCTCACCCCATCGTGTTGAAGTCGTCATCGGGGGGCACGTAGTCTTCGTCATCACTGGTCAGACCCAATTCATTCCCATAGCACTGGTGAACAAAGTGCCAGAGCTCCTTGGGGCACAGGGGCTGTGGGGACAAGAGACGGTGAGGCCTCCTTCCTCTGGAGCTACAGGGAGGCACTGGGTTGAGCTGGACTCCTCTGAGGGTAGGAACAGCCACCCTTCACTCTTCCTCGCTGAATCAAGAGAGCAATGCCTCCATGACGACAGCCCCATCGCCTCCCCTGACTCCTCCCAGCAAGACGCCCATCTTCTGCCTAAGAATACGCCTTTCAGCAAAGCCAGGAGCCCGGCCTGTTCTCTCAACTCAGGTGTGTGTATGGGAACAACTGAGCCCTCGAGGCTGGGAGTTCAAGGACTCACACCAGGACTACAGACCCTCGGGTTAGCAGACACTCCACGTAACACATCTACTCAGCGTTCTTTAGATAGTAAGTTTGGACTAGAGTCAAGGTAGTAGACACACTCATACACTTAAATGCATACATGCCATATGTACCACACCTGGCTAACTGTCTCCTTCTGTCGCTTTCTCTGGCTAGGACGCAGCCTCAGAATAGGGGTTCCTTAAGTACTGTAGCCATGACATCTCCTGCACTTGCACCCACTTCCCTTGTCCCTCAAACACCCAAGTAGCCAACCGGTGCTGTATGACCTGTTTCCTTAGTTTCTATACTTGGTGCTCTGGCACCTGAGGCCTTGCTAATGGGAGAGGCTACTTCCTAGGGCTAGTTAAATCCTCCAGACAGACAGCAATTAGTGTGGGAACACACCTTCCATGAGTAGCCAGCCAACCCCAAACCCACATACCCCACCACCTTCTTTATCCAGCTCTTACAATCCAGGCCAAGACTCCCCTGCCCTGGTTACGACGGGGACAGGTCCCAGGCACCTGGAGATGGTCTCCATGCTCCCAGCCCCACTCAATTATTCACACGGGCCAATCCTGAATCTGCGCGGCCTGTCCACCCCGTACTTCCTGGGAAACCACCGTACGAGCTCCTGGCCTTGCTTTCGCCGTGCGCTCTGCCTCCTGACCGGCCCTGTGCTTCCCCACGTGGCTGTGTGTCGCGTGACGAGCCTCTGCTGTTAGGGTGCTGTAAGTATGAGAACTCACAGACAGGCATTTCCAGGTGTGTGTGTGTCTCGTCATACCCCGTTAAAGCAAACCCTGGTACATTTAAAACACTGGGACTGAAGTGCCTGAAGTCAGGGAAGGCTCTGCTCCAGGCTGGTCACAGACCAGGAAAGACAACTTTTAGGATGCAGGTCAACACCACCAGTGGGTGAGTCTGGGGACTTCCAGAACCATGAGGAAACACGGGCTTCTTTGGAGCTGGCCAATGAATGCCCTAATGAGAGTAATCTCTCCACAGGGCCCACGCCCAAGGGGAAAGAACATTCTAGATGGATATGCATCCCCCTCAGCCTGAAGAAAGTAGCTGGGCAGTACTTACCTTTTCAAGGAGGGCATTCTGCCATAGCCGGAACATCATCATATACGTCCTATCCCGGGCCCCAAATGAAGTAAAAAAGTGCTAGAGTGAAAGAGAACATGGCAAGAAATGTCTGTTAAGACTTACAATATATTAAACGGAGACGTGCTGCTCCTTCCTCAAAAAGAGGTACTGACTTCATCCTCAAGGCCTGCTGACTCTCAGTTACCTGTGATCACAGCATAGGTGCTCTAGGAACGGGGATCGCACAGGCCCCGGGACTTCTAAGTACCCCTGGCCACCATCCCCCACACTTTCCTCTGTGCTTCTCTCTCCCTTGAAGTTTTCATCTCTATAAGACACTGCCTTCACCTACCTACTTGAGCTGGGTGAGTGGTGAGCTACGAACTAGCTTAAACGGAAAGAGAAGACAAACCCACTCACTCACACTTTCATTCATGGAATCAATGAATATTTGAGGATTAGCACCTACAGGCCCTCTTGTCCATGTGTAGGGTACAGTCGCTAACGAAATGGAAAGAGACCCCTTGTCTTGTGGAGCCTGCACATGAGGGGGGACCCTTTATACCATGCAAGGAGAAAGCAACCCAAACCCGGTCTCACGGAGCACCTTCTCGGTGCTTGACAAATGCTGCTTCACTTGCACCACACAAAGCTTTGAAAAACCACCATAACCGCTTATCCCTAAGAAGGGGAAACAGGCTGTTGAAAATAGGAGATTCCTGTAATCACAAAGCTGATTCGTTCCAGAAACAGAATTCAAACCAAAAGACCATCTGACCCCAATGTCTCACGGCTCTTATCACTAAATTGCCTGAATCCTAGGGCACTGCCGACCTCGTGTTGGGGAGAAAGCTAGTCCATCAGAGCCCTGAAACTACTTCCTTCAGCTCTGATTAAATGAAGGTCAAAGATCACAGTGTTTCCTCTGCCCTACATTTTATTTTTCGGCATTTCCCCCAAACTTCCATGGCCAATCCATTGCCTATCAGACTCCGCACCCGTCTCGATGAGCTATGATGATACACAATGATGCAGCTTCCATTTGTATAGCGCTTTACAGCTTGGAGTTTTCCAGTGCTTCATGTCATGACACCACTGTTTAACAGGCATTGCTGACTCCATTTTACACATGAGAACACTGAGGCTCAGCTTACAGAAACCCCATAGTCACAGGGCTCAAACCCAGTGTCCTGGCTCCAAGTCCAGGGAGCTTCCCCTCCCCCCTCACGCCTGCCCACCACGAATGTGGTTCCCACAACGTGCGTCACTCTTCTGCCTCTTGCCCCCATCCTATGGCCTCCCCGCGAACGCAACGAAAAGGCAGAAGCCCAGGAATGTGGGACCCTGGGGCTTGGGGGCGGCAGGAGGAGGAAGTCGCAGGTGGGACTTACCTTTTCGGAGTCCGTGCAGACTTGGATGGCGTTGGGAATGAGGCGAGCAGTTTTTTCTTTCGTCATGGAGCAGATGTCTTTCAAACGGACAGTCAGCTGGCAGGGAGTGGACGACAAGCAAGAAGAGGCATTGATAGTCAGGCAGGGTGCTCACGGGGCAGCACCCTGTCTGACAGAGAAAACCACAGCACCGTCTGCGGACTTCTAAACCTCCTTAGAGACTGTCGGAGCTAGCCCCTAATGTCACAGAAACCACACAGTGAGGCGGTGACGGAGCCTCGCCCAGAGCCCAAGGACGTCTTGGTTCTTGGCCCAGGGAGCCTTTGTTTTCATTGCTCCACAGTCTGATCAATGTGCTGCGCTCCCATCACCACCCCACTGACAGAAACACAGAACAGTGGCCCTGGATGGGACCATAAAGCCACCTTGTCTACTATCTTATTCCACTTTATACGATGAGGAAACAGCGGCGAAAGAAGAATAAAGAACTAGCCTACAATCACACAGTGAGTACGTTTCAGAACCCCAAAAGTGTACAAGCCGGTTTTTGTGTGTGTCCCAAGGCCAATGCCCTTTTTAGTCACTATTCTGCCTTCTGCCGGGACTCCTGCCAAATGTTTACCTGCATGTGCCCAAAGCAAATGCTCAACACTCTCTTCCACATGCAAGAGAGCGGCCGGGGAGGGCCTGAGAGAGATCTAGCCTTCAAGACTCAGGCCCGTGTTCTTGTTAATTATGCAAAGGCTCAGGTAGAGCATGAAGTCCACGAAGGGAAGAAAGTGGGGGCAGCTCCAGGGATCCCACAGAGGGCACGCCCCCAGGAGCAGGCCCCAGGCCTCACCAGAGTCTCCCAGCGGAAGATGTTGCTGTAGAAGCAGATCCAGTTTTCGGAGAGGTAGAGGCGGCCCTGAAGAAGAATGTCTCTTTGGAGTGCACACGAGTAATCTGCGATGGGAGGTGGGCAGAGGTGCTCAGACACAGGAAGTGTTCTCTGCACCCACTCCAGACAAGGCAGCCCCTCCCCTCCCCCACCAGCTTTAGGGGAGCCCATTTGCCTACCCCCGACTGCCTGTGTCTGAACTAGCAGACAGGGAGTCCCTAGCATCCCAGATGAGGGACATGAAGGGTGTGAATTATGCTACTGCCTAGAGGCTGACAATGGCTGTGACAGCAGAGGGAGCAAGAAAGTCAGAGGCAGAGAAAGCCTTCAAAGTCACCTCACACCCCGTGACCCCGCCCCTTCATGGTGGGGCCATCTGCAGGGATAAGTGCAGTGTGGCTCCTCCTAGGTTAAGGTCCCCTTTGAGGCCACCACACACATAGTGCGCAGCCCTGAGCCCCAATCCCGGGGTCAATGCCCTGCTCCCCGACAGACACCGCCTGGGTCCCAGACTTCCTTCCTGGCTCCCACACCCAGGCCGCCAGCTCACCAACGATGAGGCGCTCCGTGTCTGGAAGTTGCTTAAAGAGCTTTCTGAAGTCTTCATTTCTCTGCTTGTAAGTGGGGCTTAACACCTGCATGACAACGGCTAAGGTTAGTGGGATGCTCCGGGTTCTGAGGGGCGGGGGAAGACGAAGCAGGAGGGGCACCTGCCCGTGCGCTTAAAAAGCAAAATGACGCTCTGCTGCCCCACAGACCCTAGCAGGCCAGGGTAGGCAAAGGGGGCTTGGCATAGGAAAACACCGTGGAAAGAATGCGATACTGTAAAAGGCCCTGCACCCAATGTCAGTCAACGAGAACAAGCCAGACACACCACTGAGCAGGGCCCACGTTACACTCTAAGAAAGAAAGTGGGCACACCTCCAGGGGGCATCCTGGGACCCACCTGCCAGCTATGCTATTCTGCTTCCTGCCAGCAGGAAGCACCATCGTGACAGGGAGGCAGGGGCCCAAGGGGGCTCCCCCAGTCTCCCTGGCAGGAGCCAGGATATGATGTGCCCAGCACGCCCCCCAGAAGAAGCTATCATGACTAAGAGTAAGTAAGCACTTGCTGTATGTGAAATTCATGCTCGGAGCAAGAACTGAATGAGGCTAGTACAATGTCCTATGTCAAGTATATCTCAAAACTACGGGGAAATTGCACTTTTACAAAGACTGCATGAAACAACAACCCCCTTGCTCCTCCCCCTACACAAAACTAGTACTAGAATAAGCACACAAGTAGAGAATTTAAAGCATAGCTGGCAATGAGAGGCGCCCAACCTCATTCTCTCACCAGCCTTTACAAAATTATCCAATCCAACCCTTAGAGTGCCCATACGGAAACTAAGGCTAGGGAGAAGTCCCCTGCCCAGGGTTCCCTGGCTGCTCCGTGGCAGACCTCCTGATCCCTGGTCCTGTGCTCACCTCTTACACCACCTGCGCCCCAGCTGCCCCGGTGCCCACCTGGCTTTGGGGGAACCTTAGTGTGAACTCACACCCATAAACCACAAGACAGTTGAATAGACAGAAATCCTGCTGTCTCCAATTTCACAATCTTTTTTTTTTTTTTTTTAAGATTTATTTTATTGATTTTGCAGAGAGAGACAGAGAGAAGGGGGAGGGCCCAGAGCAGTCTCCACAGTTATATGTCATCAATTTTCAACATGGTTTAATTCCACAGAGGTGGCAGGGGCCGTGCAGGGTAGGAACTGGGCTGGGGGCCTCCAACACAGGAGGCATGCCTCCACAAGCCAGGGACCGAACTGGGGGCCTCCCGGATGGAAAGCACACCCCAGTTCAGCATATGGGTCCACAGGGGCAGGGGCTGGGATTCGATCCTCGGTCTCCTGGGCTTCAAAGCGAGCGTTTAACCCGCTGAGCCATCCCAGCTTTCCCCTCACAATCTTAAAATTACAAAAAAAGGCAGAAATGTGCTCTGTAGATCACAGGCATCCTAGGATGATACCTGAAGACCAGTGGACAATGCAGGGACAGCCACCATCATGACAAGAGACATTTGCATGGCTCCCCGACGACCTACGTATGCCTGGAGCACATGCAGGCACACAGTGTGTCCTGGTGGTGCTGGTGACAGACGGGTCCTGGCCTTTTACAGTTCTCTCACCCACTCCCATAGGAATCCCCTGGCATGCAGCTGCCGTGGCAATGGAATGAGCTCTGGACTGTTCATTTCTCGTCTTTGAAAAGCTGAATGGTCCCCCAGGAAGCTGAGGCTGGGCCCGAGCATTCACAGCACGCAGTGACTACCGGACTCAGTAGCCCAAAGGCTCCTGTACCAGTGGAAAGAGGAGTATTTCAGGAAGGTAGGGAGAAAATGGCGTGAGTGCAGTTCAGGGAGGTTTCCCAGAAGAGAGGGAAGACGTGCTTTCAACGACTGTCTGTAGCGAATGCGACACACGTTTCGGCTTACTTGTAAAATGAGTTGTACTTGTAATAGTGGACGCGATCTTCCCCAAAGCAATACTATGTCGTAGATCCCAAATTTCAAAACTCACCTGCCATGTTTGAACCGAGTATCAGGGCCCCCGGGAGTGACTATGTGGAAGCCAGCCCATCCCGTGACTTCAGTGGCTCGAAAAGACTCCAGAATGCAATGCCTCTGGCCCATGTTCCTTTCAAACTGGTACTGAGATATCCAATCTCCTGGCCCTCTGGCCTCGCAGAGCACCTATGCTCGACCCCCAGTGGGTTCTGAATGATGTCTAACTGGCCTTCTAGAGCTACAATGAAGCTAACACAGAAGAGTGAGGTATTAGCATACGCCATTTACTGCCAATAGGCCCTTTACAGACAGCATTTCATTTGACCACAGGGCTGTTCTTAGTATCCACTTTCACACACAAGGAAGTTGAGGCAGAGAGAGGTGAAGCCATGTGCCTGAAGAATGTGCTTGCCGACTGGACACGGCCAGAGAACCAGTCTGCCCGAGAGCGCTGGGTCTGAGTCCCACTCCGCCCGGCCTCAGGGCTCGGGAGCCACGAGGGGAACAACAGGGACGCCCCAGCAAACACCCTCTCTTTGGGATGAGGAGTTTCCCCTATGCTGGGCCTCCCACTAGCCTTCCGTTCCCACAGGCGGCTCCTTTTTTGGGGTGGGAATAAAGTTTTGATTTTGTAAGATGAAAATGTTCTGGAAATTGGTTGCACAACACTGTCAATGCACTTAACCACTTAACAATGCCGAATGGTATACTTAGAAATACTTCAGATGGTTAAGTTTTATGTTATGTGGATTTAACCACGGTTCCAATATCAGCCTGAGGCTGAGCCTACCCGGAGACCCCAAATGCCCTTCAGGTGACAATGGACATCAGGCATCCAACTGCGGAAGCCTGGCAGCGCTCTGAGTTCTGATGTTCCTGCCATTGTTCTCATCCTTGCTTCCTCATCTCCAATGGGAACTCACATCTACTACTGAGGTGGAGCTCCAGGGAGTCTGGCCACCATCTCCAAACCTCTCCTCTCCTTGGAACAAAGCTATGGGGAAAAGAAGGGCAAATCTAGCCCTCACCTCTAGTCCCTACAGGTAGGCGATCCTTAACCCAGACTTGCAAATAACTGTCCTGAAGCTACCAGGCTGCCAGTGTGGATGGCAGAGCAGCCTTTGCCTCCTGGAGTCTACAGTACGGAGGCACACAAGATCAGCCTGCTACCACACATCCGCTTGGCATGAGAGACCATGATCCTCTCTCCCCCTTACCCCATGCTCGGAAAACAATCACCTCCAAAGGTGAGGCTCACTCACCTACTGTAATTTAAAATGGCAAAGGATTTTAGGTTTAAGGACTGTCAAATCTGGGGCCCTCGGGTCGCAGGGCCAAGTGGGGAATGACCGGGGTGTGTCACATAGGCACAGAGAAATGAGGCAGCACACTCACGGCTGGGATTTCTTCAGATTCGTGCCAGCAACAGTACTCCGCATGGGCAGGTACGTCCGTAACGTCCCTCAGGTACCAATGCGGAGGCTGGCGGTGCTGCTCCAGCAGGCTCCAGAGGACCCTCGATTCCGTCAAAGACTCCATTGCTCTCCAGGGCTCGCTCCACTCTCAATGGAGCCCAACTCCTGGAGCTGCTCCCCTGCTCTCCTCTCAGGATGAGCTGGGCTGAACGCAGATGGGTGACCTCCGGCTTCCTGGCAGATGGTCTATGTGACCCTGACTGGCCTCCTTTTCTCTCCTAGAACTCTGTTCCCAGCACAAAACTTTGCAAACGGGAGGGTGTGGTCAGCATGGTTCTTGGGACAGGCCGGCCAGCCAGTGTCCCACGGCCGGGTTCTGCTTCACCCTGCTGGGCTCCCACAGGGTAGCTGGTCTTCAGGCTCAAGGTGTCTCAGCGGATGTGCCAAAGCCCTCCAGGTCAGTGTGGACAGCCACTCCAAGATGTAGCTGAGGCCCGAGGAGGCTGAAGACACAGCAGGGCTAGCTAAGCCCTGAGGATGGGCAAACTGTGCAGGGCGAGGACGCCCCGGCAGCCAGGCCTGAAAATCTACCCCGCAGCCGTTCTCTCACTCCCAGCCGAGTGGCTCGTTGCCGTCCTGAAACTCCAAGGAGAGAACTAGCGCCCGGCTGTCCAGCTCTGTCTCCTAAGACTACCCGTTCAATGTGCACTCTCTATTCTGGGCGGACACTGGTCCCTATGACTCACTGCCCTCACCCAGGCAGTGCGGCCACCAATGGCTGTGGCAACAGGGCCTGCTCTCATCCCCACCCCTACACACACCCCTTTCCTCCCAGACGTGCTCCTCTTGGCTGACCAGCAAACAACTTCTTTGTTAGAGGCACTGGTGGCGGGAGGGAGGGAGGGAGGCAGGCCGGGTGGGTGGGTGGGCAGGCCCAGCGCCCTACACATGCTTCAAGTTACAGGATCTGGGGATGGTGCTGGCCAACGTCCTCCAGTAACCCCTGGCCTGCCCGGCCTCCCAGCAGATGTTTCCTGCAATGGAAAGTGGCTGGCCCCAGCGCTGAGTGGGGGAGGGGGAGCGAGAAGGTGCCAGGGGCATGGCTGCGATGATGAAATCTGAAATGCGAGTCATGCAGCCAGGGCCGCAGTGCAGACATGCTCCCCTCGCTGACCCATCCGTCTACCCCCTTCCCTGTAGTAGCAGCCGATCTGGAAGTTTAACTCATCTCACAGCGGACGTGCTGATGGGAGACGCTGGGCAGACTGCCTGGAGAAGTTGAGGTCAACAGTGCCCCAGGCTGTAAGGCGTCTTTCCTCTCCAGGAGCCCTGCCTGCCTCCAACACACAGGAGGCTCATCAAAGCCAGCAGGATTCCCAGGCAGCTGCTCAGACCTTGAGGGCCAAGTGGCAACGCTCAAAGTGGAGAACGCGGTCCCAGGTCAAAAGGACACAGCCTGGTGCAGGGAAGCTGGGGTCTCCCAGGGAGGCCAATGGAGGTCCGAGGGGCTGCAGACAGAGAAGCTGGGGTGCCAATCAGACAACACGGGGGCTGGGGAGACTTGCAGTCCCAGGACAACATTCAGGGCCCAGCCTTCCCTCGCAAGCTAGCTATGCCCACCTGGTCAGGAGGGTCTCCAGGCTGTGCGTGGTGATGCACGGGGCCCGTCCTGGGGTCTCTGCGACCTGGTGACAGCGCTCAGACCTCAGCGTGCGTGCTCTAAAATGTCCTAACGAATGCACTGAACACAAAGTCTTGTCTCCTAAACCCAACGGTGCTGATTCAGAGGAACCTGGGCCTCCCGGTGAAACGGTGTTGGGAGAAAGTGGAGAAAAAGTGTGCACAGTACCTCTCTGTGTGTGCACCGCCTGCGCACAGCCACGGCCTCCCTGCACCTGGTTACGCCGGGCAGGGTAATCACTCCATCACATCACCACCTCATCAGGAAGGGAACATGCCTTGGCAGATGTGTATCTCCTACAGCACTTAGCAGCACGTGTTTCAAATAGCAGATGCTCAAAAACTATCCACCTAATGAGTGTATTCCTATGCACCTCGAAAACTGTTCCTATTTACACAGCACCTTCTGAGGACACGCCCACAGCCCCCCCGATTCTATGCACACGGCTGCTCAGGGCCCAGTGCCTGCTGACACTCTCCAACCACACACCTGCACTCTCCCAGCCTGTGTGTGTCAGCCCTGCGCGCAGCTGTGTCATGCGAGAACACAGCAATTCAATGGGAAACGTCGGGGGTGACCAGCAGCCTCTGACCTGAGCCGCAGCAGACCCCCAAATGTAGGCGCACAGGGCGGCCCCTCACAGTGATTCTCCACAAGCATCTGAGGGTTGGGGGCAGGTGTGAAGATGACTTGGGGGTGCAATGGGCTGAAGCAGGTGCAGCATGCATGCAGAGACTAAGCCCTGGGAAATGAATCTCATGTGTCCCAGCCTTTGTCCCCACACCCCCTTCACACAACCGTGGTGACAGCGCCAGGCCTGAGGAGAGGGAATTAGCCCTGGGCTAAACATTAACTCTAAGGCAAACACTGGGAGCCGGGACCAAGTGGTACCCCCTCCCTGGGTACAGTGGGGGCGGGGGGTAGGGGGGGTGGCAGTGAGGAGGGGCCCAGGAGAAAAACAGATGGATTTTGGTGGAGTACTGGCCTCACCTAGGAAAAAACCAAAGGCCCTGCAACTGAATCCGGGTGGGGAGGAGCCAGACAGAGATAAAGGGACAGTGGAGACAGGGAAGTGACTGAGCAAAGAAGATAGCGGGGTAGGTGAGGGTATAACACAGACAGGCAGACAGAGGAGCGGGTGGAGGCGAGGCCACCCTGTGGAGACAGGACACCCTGCCGCGGGAGGGGCCGCTGTGGGGAGCAGGCTCAGGAAGTCTCCACTGGTGAGTGGTGGTGGTGGTGGGGCTACAGGGGGCAGTCAGCCACCAAGGCTGTCCCTGCCGGTCCCCTCTCAGCACACCCACTTAACATCCCCCAAACGTGCGCATGTCATTCCTACAAGGCTTTGTTCTCTGGTCCTTATTTTCTACCCAGAAGACTCGCTTCCCCATTGCACAGGAGGCGCACATCTGCCCCCTCCCCTCCGACATACACAGAGCCATGTCCCTCCCCAGGGGCACCAGGCACCTGGGCGCTCAGTCTCAGGCAGCTGCCAGGCTCTGGGGGCTGTGGAGGTGACTGAGCCCAGGATGGAGGTGACTGAGGCCAGGATGGAGGTGAAGCAGATGAGGACAGCACTGCTGTCCACCTGAGGCACCAGGGAGGCCTTGGCGACTGTTGGCTACATCTGGGATGCAAGGCCACTGAGCTCCGAAGGGCTGTCCTCGGGGACAGACGCCACCCCTCCAGCCTCCACCTCTGCCCTGGACCCCCGCTGAAGCCACAACCCGGTTCTGCTCATCTCTCCATCCACGGCTTTGAAGGCTACACCCCCCCAAGCTGGGGGCCTGGGATGGTCAAGTGAGGGGAGTAGATGTAATTGGGCCTGGGAGGGGCACAGGGCAGCTGTAGCTGGCACGGCCATCAAGCCTCCCCTTGACTTGAATGTCCCTGGCTAGAGACCAGAAGCTCTCCCCCCTTCGTCTCTCCTTGTGCCCCGGGGACCCAGCCATTTTCCCCCACGGGATCCATCTTATTTAGGTGAAGGAGGTTTGTCATCCTGGCTGAACAGGCAACAGTCAGATGCAGAAGGGAGATGAAGGTGGTGGTGGGGGGGGGCAGGCATGGGGGTGCTGGCTGACCTGCCACGCCCAGGCCTCACCTGAGAGCTTCTCCCAGCGCTCAGCAGCCCGGCACTGACTCACTGTCTGGAATCCCACTGGGGCGGGGCGTTTCTAACTGCCCCAGGGCTGGGACTGCCAGCCTTCACGATTGGAAGGACTTCCAGGGCCACCTCGGGTCTTGGGAAGCAGAAGAGCAGCGTCAGGAGATTATAGGGGGCTGTCAGCAGCGCTAGGAGGGAGGCTGGCGTCCTTTGCCAAGGACGGAGTCCAGCCGACCAGGCAGCAGAGGTGGGCAGGAGGGGTGTGCACGTCCCCAGGCTGGGGAGGGACTCAGGGCAGTTGGAGGAAACGAATTTAGGTGAAAAAAGAGAAGCGCGTCAAAGCCACAGGGGCCAGGGCCTCCTGAAACACCAGGAATGGTTATTGTGGGGCAGTTCTGAGGATGGAGAGGTAACGAGTTTGCACACAAGAGTGCAAACACATACACGACACACCGCAAGAGCAGGTTGTTTAGCCACCCAGGGCCTGCGCACTGGGAGGACAGGGGCACCTCAGGCCCTTGTCACTCAGCTAGGTGGCCCTGGAATAGCCACGTCAGAGCTTCCTGAGCAAACCGGGGCAATGGTGCTCAGGCCTCCGCCCACGGAGATGCACACTGGCACCAGAGCGGGCACATATGGGGGTGACGCCTGCTGTGTGGAACACACACCCTGCACTGGGCAGGCCCAGAGCCAGAACACCATCTCAGCCTCAGGAAGAGAGCAGGATGGTCATCAGAGGAGGGGTCCCAGTGTTACTGATGCCAACCTCCCCAGGGCTCCACCCACTACGGCAGGTGCTGTTTACCCTCCAGATGTGAAAATGCAGGAAGAATAAATGGAAAGACAAACCAGACACAGTTCCTGACACTGACAGCTCAGGCTGGCTGCAGGTCCCTTGTTACTGTCACCTTTCAGCTTGCCACCCGCTTCTTCCCAATGTCTGCCTGTCATTTCTATCTCCCTCCTCCACGTCACTCCGTGCCGCTCCCTGTCCCAACCCGACTCAGCCACCCACAGAGCCAGAAAAAGGGCAGCACTGGGCCAGGGAGGACAGACATAAGGAGCCACATCCACCTGGGGACCTTAACCTTTTGTGCTTGGAGGTCGAGTGTGACTCGACACAGTTAGCATTGGCACCAGCTCGCATGTCGAGCCACACCCGAGTGCAAAGGGTTAAATCGGGGGTGGGGGTTGGGGGGGGCAGGAAGACATTTGAAGAGGGGTCCCAGAAGTTTCTGGAAGGACCTCAGTGTGACAGCCTGTGTCCAAGAGGATGGCGATCGGGGGAATCACGAAACGTTACTCTGGAGTTAATGGGCTGTGCTAGGCAGAGTTGATAATGATTCTGTGATTCATTCGGGGTGAGGGGTGGCGGGTGAAAGGAGGCAGCCTGAGTTAACAGGGTGAGAGGCAGCGAAGGCCTCGGAAGTGAGCGGATGCTGCAGGACGATTCTGTGAGACGTGCAGTCAGGGAGGGCTGCCCACCTCCACACGCCTCCCGTTGCAGCTACAATCAGTCAGGAAGCAAGTCCTCCGCCAGGCCTGGCTCCTCTGCTGTCCCTGACTTCTGGGCCCCTATATGGCAGCTGGCCCTGCCAGCCAGAGGCCACATCTCTTTCTAGCTGTCACTCACTCAGGAGGAGTGCTCAGGCGCCCGCCTTACGTGTGGGGCTGAGGGGGACAGAAAGGTGAAAGGATGGCTGAAAGGCAGACAAGAGAAAGCCAAACCTGAGAGAAACAGAGAAAGCGAGAGCCAGCCAGGAGGCCAGACCTCAGGAACAGGAAGTGGAGAAAAGGGAAACGAGGTCAAGCAAAGAAAAAGTGAGAGGAAACGAAAGCTCAATGAAAAGAGAGGAGAGGGTGGAAGCTGGCGACAAGGATGCGGCCTTGCAAGTCCTGACTTGGGGGTTTGCGTGGTCTAGCAGGTCGGCAGCCATCACATGCCACAGTCCCCTGCTGGGGGCGCTAATTTTACAACACTGCTCAGAACAGTGGGAGCCTTCATTAGGTGAAGGATACTAGAGTCCCCGCGAAGCTCCCAGGAAGCACCCCTCCCAGCTCTCCTGCACAGAGCAGCTTCTCTCTCTTCCAGGAAGTGAGCTCTAAGCAGCAGGTAGGCCACACGGCCAGGTGGGTCACCGTGGAGGGAGGGATGCAGGTGTGGAGTCTGTCTCCTCCCCCACGCAGGCCACCTCCCAGCACAGCCCACCTAGCGCGGCCCTGTCTGTGCCCGTGGGGCTCAGCCTGGCAGATGGGTCAATCCAGAGCCCACCCAAGGGCAGCAGCTCAGAGCCACAGGGTCACTGACCCGTGCTTGTTGGGGACCCGCTGAATTGTGTGGGCACCCCTTCCCCCCCAAAGTGATTCTGACTCAAGATCCTACCTTAAACCCAGGCCTCTGCCCTATCCCTCCCCAGAGTGTCAGCTCCTGTCATCCACAATCCACAGCCATGCCACCTTGTCCCACACCTTCCCACGCCCATGTCATTTGCTGAAGGAGGGCCTGGGATTAGGGACGGGGAACAGTGGTACCCACGTGACCAGTCAGGATCAAGCAGGCTGAGAGGACAGACGGTGACCATGGATACACCCTGCCAGTCCCTCTCCTGTGCCGTCCCGGGGGGTGGAGTGTAGCCTGACAGGGCCCGCGGAGACACTTCAGCCACTTGCTCCTCATGGGAACAACCAGAACCCCGTGGCCCAGTCCATGTGACCGAGAGCGTACGGCCTTGGCGGGGAGTGCCTGCCCCCAGTGGTTTCTGGGTACGCAGCAGTTAGCTGCATCCCCCCCACCCAGCAGACAAGCCCAGGCGACAGGCTGCTGTTACAGGAGAGGCTATTACGGTAACACGAGGGGGAGTCCGATTCCATTACATGGGTATCTCTACACTATCGGGGTAAGTTTTCTGCTGCATTTGCCCCAAATTGTCTTGGTTGAGGGAAAGAAACTGTGGCCCTAAGTTCAGGCCCAGGGCTGCCTCCTTCCCAGAACTCTGTGGGGTCCCAGGATGCCTCCCTGACTGGTCACCTCCAGTAAGTCTGGAGGAGCCTCTCCCAGGAGTCTGGGGAAGGCTAAGGCGTGCCAGCTCTTCTACGCCTCCCCCCTGCCCACCATGTCCCCAAACCGCACCCTCCCCCACCGGCAGGCTGTTCTGCTACAGGGGACCACTTCGGCTGGTTTTTGATGGGGGTGGGGGCGGGTCAGGGGAGAAGCCACCCTTCCAGGTCTCTCAACTGGCTCTAGACCCCGGCAGCACACCTGTGTCCCACACGTCCTTCCCCGCCCACGTCTGTCCACACCCCTCCTGCTCCCCACGCAGCAACAAGAAGAGAAATAGATACTTACATTATACCAGCTCTGGCTTTTCTGAAAGGACAAATAAAAGACAGCATTAGTGAGGGAAGAGACGGGGGGTCTGACCAGGGCATGCCTGGCTCCAGAGGGAGGGTCACACAGACAGGAAGGGCGGCAGGGAGAGGAGTCCAAACGCAGCTGAAGGCCCCTGTGTGGCGGCTGGGGAGGGCCCCCCCTTTCTCAAGACAGCTGCAGAGGAAGGCCCGGGGCAGTCCATGCTGGAAGCTGTCGCCGGGGTGGCAGGCAGTGGCAGCGCCAGCCAGAGCTCAACGGGAAGGGAGTCGGAGCCCCATCACCAGATCCTCCTGATGGGGAAGGGATGCGCAGCAGACATCCAGACCGGTCCCCAATGGGCCCCGACCAGAAGCAAAGTGCAGAAGGGGCCAACCCCACCTCCCGCTCCAGGCCTGTTGCTCTGAGGACAGTGGGAAGGGACGCTTCGGGGTGAGGGAAGCAAAGGGACGGCCTACAAACTGCCAACGGTGCTGTCAGTGAGCAGAGGGCTCAGTGCCTCCCCTGCTCCACAGTGGACTGACTGCCGCCGTGATAATGGCAGGGGAGGGGCTGGGGGCTTGGTGCTGGGCGGAGGGTTAAAGCACGCAACGGCTGATGACCCTCCCCAGCACTGCCACGCCAGAGATCAACCCCCACAAAGCCTAACAGCACCCCAGCTGCAGAACGCAAGTGCTCTCCGTTCCAGCCCTGGGCAAAGCCTACTGATCACCACGGTCACGGAGTGTTTGAGGTAGAGGCATGGCTATGACTGCGCCTTGTATGTCTGATGGCGATGACCTGGACTCCTTTATGCACATCCCGCTTGGAAGACAGGCAGGCAGATGGGAATCGACACACACACACACGCACACACTAGCCCAGACCTCACCCCGGAGGTGCTGGTCCAATGGGCTGCAGCTGGCGTATCGCCAGTTTCACAAAGCTGGCCAGGGGTAGAATTCAGGTGGAGAATCACGGAGAGGGAAACCCTGCCGCAGGTCCGCATCTGAACTGTTCACAGGGGTGAGGACCCCGGGCACGCTGAACAGCCTTTGTCCTGCCCCCGCACCTGGCCTTAAGGGGCCCTGACTCCTAAGGGAAGAGGAGGGCAGCCCACGCCTGAGGACGTGGGCAGCTGCGCGTGTGTCTGGTGGGGTAGAGGGTTGGCGAGTGTGTCTGTGGTGAGGGAAGCACAGCTTCATCAGCTCTCCCATCCCACCGAAGAGCTCCACAGAGCCCACCAGCCGGCACTCTGATGCGGAACCGTGTGAGCTGAGGGGGAACAGACATAGCTGCAGCCTCTGACTGATTCTGTTTCATCCTCACACCTGATCTCACTGGCTGGAAGGGTAGATGGCAAGGCAGGTCCTCAACTGCCCTCTGCAGAGGCTGTCCCCAGGGCCCATCCAGAAGTCATTTACTCCCACCAAGGCCTCATCTTCTCCAATGCAGAGGTCTTAGCAGGGAAAGCAGCCAAATCCCAACATTCAGAACCAACCATTTCACCACATGGGCACTGGCCACCTGGGAATCTTGGACCTGGAACTGAAGTGAGCCTGTAAGAACTTGGGCATGGGGACATTTAATGTCTGGGCCCCACTCTGAGACCACAGGGCATGAGGCTGTGCAGGTCGCCATTAAAATACATTTCCCAGCAGCGAGAAGGTGTGCTCTGGGAGCAGCCAGGCTGGAATGCCCCACACTTGGCCTTGTCATTAGACACCTGCCTCACAGAGGCGAACACTGTCACTCACCCCTAGTGCCTCATCATCCCATTGTTCTGGCCTCTGTGTAAGAGCCTAGGAGCAAAGGGGGCAACAAGGACTTGGGCTGGGGAGGCCCACGATCCTTTATGATTTCCCCTGCACAGGGCTCTCCCTCCTGCCCTGGGTAAACGGAAGTAAGTAGCTGCTCTCTTTTTATGTCCTGCCACACAGTAAGTAGGTGTCCCTTCTAAATCTGTTTGCGGCAAAGAACATCAGAGTGACAGAGAGCCACAACCAGGGAACCATGTGCATCTCCTACGCGCGGAGTGATGATGGCGTGCAATGCTTGCTCTTCAGGAAAGAGGGTAAGAATGAGTGCTCTCGACGACAGAAGCGTGAAATACACCATCAAGGGAACGCACTTTTGTCTTGTCCCTCAGTGGGAGCCTCTGCCCTTAAACAGCTATGTCTGAGTGGGTTCTTATCTGCCACCACTGAGGTGCCCCAGGGAGAAATGGGCGCCCACACCTCCAGCTGAATCCACGACAGCCCCTGAGAACACCCACTGTGGGCTCAAGTCCCAGAACACAGGCCAGCCTCGTGGAGGCAAAACAATTGATCCTCAGGGCTCTGCTCTCCCAGGGCTGCGTCTGACAGGGAGGGCCCGTGACGTGTGGGCAGGGCGGCCAGAGGGGCTGTGGGCCTGGCGGGTGGGCAGGGGTGTCCGCGAGAAGAAAGGGCCTGCCTGTCCGGGTAGGTTCGCTGAAATGCCCCTTCTTGGGCTGGAGGCACGGGGACGACAGAACTAGGGAGTGAGGAGGAGGGCTTTTCTGACAGGTTATAAATGGATTTGGCTAACAGGGGAGCAGACAGAACGGTTGGAGATGGGGCGTGGAGTAGAGCACGCTTCTATTCCTCCTAGAAGAGGTCCGAAAAGCAAGTGCCTAAGGGAATGCAAGGCCCCTGGAAACAGACCCCAGTGCCCTCAACACATCTCCTCGGAACAAAAGCTCCAGGAGTCTGGAAGATGAGCAGTGAGGGGACAAAGGCGGGACAAGAGGAGCTCTATATCTAGTAGACGTTAGGAGAAAAACCAGCTTCTTACTTTGATCAGGTTAAGTCTGTTGTACTGAAAAGAAAACCACAAAAATTAGGATTGAAAAACAGGGAGAAAGACGCCCAGAGACCCAGAGCCAGGGTGACACAGCGCCCCCCAGCAGGGACGACGCGCTTGGTGGCCTCACTGCCACCTCCCCAGCCGCTGCCCTAGCTCTGGAAGCCCCGGGGGCAGGACACGGCCACCGGCTCCCCCTAGCGGCCGCCAGCCGGCACTACAGAGCAGAAGCTGGGCGGTCGCACAAACTCAAAAGGCGTCCCCCTGCCTGGGAAGCGGGAAAACCTGGCTACCTTCTAGCCCCCTGCTCCGCGCCTAGGAACGGTGGGCCAGCAGTAAGGTGGATTCCCAGGAGAGGCGTTACTTACTGATCACCTGGGCCAGCCCCCGCATGCTCACACATAAGGGAAGTGCAGGCCTGGAAGAGGAAGGAAGACTGGGTGCTGAGGCCTGGCTCTGGGGGAAGTAGAGGCGTGCTCCAGCTTGCCAGAAAACCCAGGAGGCCACCTTCTCTATGAGGTGGACTGAAGGCCTGGAGTGAGGTGACCTGGCAGGGGCAATAGGGACACGAGCTCTAGCTACCAGGCCTCTTGCCCTGGACACGTTTGGCCAACCTGAGGCACTGTTCCACCAGGGGCAGGGGTACCTGCACCCCACAAGCAAACATTCCTCTCTCCTCGCCTCTGCAGCTTTCCCGCACGTTCTGCTCCAGGCCCTGACCTGTGTAGAACCTCATTCCTATAGGGTTTTCATGTTTCTTTTCTAACGTGTGTGCATGCCCCCCCCCACACGTCCCCAATGAATCCCAGCTCCACCCGCATCCTCCGAGGTGGTAGGGTATCTGTCTCCCACAAGTCTGTCCTGTTTTAATTGCACGTAGAGGATGCTGATGCTGGTGGCGGTGGTCGTGACTGCGAGAGAAGGGGGTGGGAGGTGGCTATCTAACGACAGGGAACGTAGAGCATGTGCCTACTGGGGACAGGCCCTGCCTCCCCCAAGCTCTTCAAAGGGGAAGAAAACCCAGAGTCCCTCAGTCACCTCCCTCTTTAGCTCCTTAACCTGTGGAGGTTGCAATAAAAATATTACAGCACAGGTTGTATGTATCCGAGAGATACATTCATGACTGGTATGTGCTGAAATGCAAAAACAACAACAACAACACACACACACACACAAAACACTGCAGATATAGTAAAGTACATGATTTTAAAATTTATTTTCAGTTATAATCTAGAAATTACTAAATTTTTTGCATCTCAGCACATACTAGTCATGAATGTATCTCTCGGATACAACACGTGACCTACTCTGTAATTTTTTTGACCGTGGCCTCTGCAGGGTTAAGGGGCCGAGATCAATGCTCCATTCAGGCTCAGCTCATGGTCCCTTCGTATCGCCTCATTTTGCCTCTCCAAAATCTCAGGGTTCCAGCCTAACTCAAGAGCATCTGAAACGTGTCCGGCCCATGCAGGAGTCTCCTGTCTCTGAATTCATGTAACATCCCCAGCTACTGCTGAGGTTCTACAAGTCAGGCTTGGTTTGTGGATAATCGGAGCAGTTTCTTCTCTCCCTTCCCAGCCTACATGCTGCCCAAGGGCAGGGAACCTGGTTTTCACACTCACTTCCCAAAGAAGACCCCCCATTTAGGAGATGTGAATGAATGCTAGGCATAGGCTAAGAGGCTAGGGAAGCTTAGAGCTCCACCTTAGGATGGAAACGTGCAGAGATGTGTGGGCGAAACAGATGGAGTAACCTGATGCCCATGTCTGGCCACGTTCTACCCTCTCCCCAGCCGGGCAGAAGTGTGAGGGGCTCAGGAGGGGATGGAGGACACCTCAAATCTCCGTTGCCAGACATACCTGCCCCTGCCAAGCCACTGGAACACACAGAGACCTCCTGCTGGTTGCCTCCCTCCAGGCAGCAACCCCCTTCCAGGAACAGTCATTTACAATCCTCCAGCCAAGATGTGCCTTTAGCCCGAAGGGCATGGCCTGCAGGATTGACCTTGCAGCCTCTGGCTCTTTCCTTAGGAAAGACAACAGCTGCTCACCCTCCTCCTCCTCGAAGCACTTACAGAGGCTCCAGACTACTATTAATAAAGTCATCCCTCCGCCTTCTCTTTGTCAGCCTACATCCCGCCCCCTTTCCCCATCACATCCTGACCCTACATTCTAAAGCGCCTAGAGCCCATCCCCCCCGCCCCCCAAGTTCTCCTCAGGCCTCTGAAATCCTGGGGTCCCGGGCTGGCTGCATCTCCGCAGGGCCTGGAAGGGGTTATAGCCAATGTTCACCCTCCTGGGAGAAATGTCCCCTCTGGTCCTTCTCCAGCACCCTGTGAGTATCAGGAGCCCTGGGCTGGGTGGTGGGTGGAAGCAGGAAGGGGTGCTCAGGGTTGAGCAGCTCCTGGCAGGCAGGAGAGGGAAGGGGGTGCCAGGTAGAGCTCCTGAGCTCTCCCTCCTATACCATGGAACTCGGGTCCCTCAATCACTTCTTCCGGGGAATCAGGAATCACCCACCAAGGCAGATCTCATGGGGTGCCCGGACCGGAAGCCCAGTGGGTAGGGCCTCCCTTCCCCGAGGAGCGAGACTGAGCCCTGTGGACTCTGCTTCTAGACGGCACCATGTAAGGAGGGCACAGATCCCCAGCCCCAGGCCGTGTTTGGGGAGCAGGCAGACATGGGGTCTGTTCTCCGGCTTCGGGTGCAGTGGGAATGGTCCCTTTGGGGACTTTCAGCCAGCCTGCCAGGGGCAGTGGAGCCGGCCTTCTGGGAAGGGGACCAAGCAAGACAGGGGCCAAAGTGGGCGGGGGTGGAGGGAGGGGTGCAGAGCACTACAGACAATTCAACACCGGAGGGGAGACCACAGACAGAGACAAAAGATGGCTTACTTTTGAGAGGCGCTTGTGGGACTAAGACCATGCATGCAAAGAAGGTATTTGGGAAATGGTGGGGAAGAAGAGGAAGAACAAGAAAGCAAAAGACAAATCAGGTGGGAGGCCAGTTCCTGTGCCCCCGGTCCCCCCCACCGCACCCCAGGAACTGGGAGCCCAGGGGTGATGAGGAGCTGTTTGAAGGAGCACTAAGCCAACGTCTGCTTCCTAAAGGGGGGAGGGGGAGCCAACTCTCTGGGGAGCCTCAGCAGCCCTGGTCCCCCTCCCCCAGGGCATAGGACAGGCCCATCCTTAGACAGAGGCCTGGGTGCTCTGGCAGCAGTGCTGACACACTGGGGAGGGGTGCGTGGCCCTGTCACCATCTTCTTGGCCAGGTGAGTATCAAGTGCATTATTGCCAAAAGAAGGGAGGGTAAACGCCCCGGGGTGGAGGCTAGAAACAGCCTCCCACATACTGCTCCATAGACCCAAAGTTTGAAAAAGGGACAAGAACTGCAGAGATGCCCCCTCCGATCCCTGGAGCACCCGCCCCCAGAGGTGCAGGAGGCCCCTCGCTCCTAAGGAAAGGTAGCCTCAGGTGGGATCATCCTGCCAGTGCCCGGGCTGCTGGGGCACAGATAACGTTTGACTAGGGTCTCCCGCATCCCACCGGCCTCACGGAGCAAAGACTACCTCTGGGACACTAGGGGCAGTCAATCACAGGTCCCTCAAGGAAGGGGTCCTCCACCTCATCGTCCCCCCAATACTCGCTACCCTGCAGCCAAGCAAGCCGGCAGGCCCGGGCGGGGGTGGGGGGCAGCTCACCTTGGAGTTCTTGCCGCCACTCCGGCCGGACTGTGAGGAGCAGCTGCGCTGCACACCCTGCTCGGGTGTGGACGGAGACTTGTCCGAGGAGTGATCGGAGCCCTTCTCCACCATGGCGTCGCCGTCCAGGTTCTGTGGGGTGGGCGAGCGGGACCGCTTGCGGAGGATGGGGGAGCAGGCCGGCGTGCTACGGTTTGAGTTACTGGCAGTGCTGCGGGGGCAAAGGGAGAGGAGGGAAAGGGGAGGAAGAGGAAAGAGGGGCAATGAGTTATTGGGGGGCCAAAGACGGGTCCCAAGGAGCCAGCTCAGGGAGCCCGGGTTCGGGGCTGGGCGGAACCCTGGGGGAAAAGGACTCAGTGCACCGCAATACTGCTGCTGGCCAGAAGAGGGCGGTGATGCCAATGTGAAAAGGAAATAGGGTTATGTAGAGCGATGGATATTTATGTAGAGCGATGGATATCCATCCATCCACCCACTCATCCATCTCTCTATCCGTCCATCCATCCAAATATTGTTAGAGCCCTTATTACATGCTAAGAACTGTCTAGGGAAAAGCAGAATGTAAGAGCCGAAAGGCTCATTAGAGATCATCCAATACTATCAGCTCATTTTATACATGCTGCCAATCCAGTTTTTACATTTTGTTGGGGAAATATCTGTCCAGATAAATGACAACAATAATCCTGCTTTTCAAAACACCCACATACACATTATTTCACTGGGTTCTTAAATCATTACACCAAGGTTGTAATGACAAACTCCATAATTCTGATTTAAAAAATGGAAGATCAATGCGTGGCAAAGAGAAGCGAAGTGTCTTCTGACAACATGTGGGCCTCTTGACTTGTGACTTGCCCACCCCATTCTATATTTCCTTGTAAGCCATTCAGGTTCCTGCTTCCCCTGCCCGGATACAAGTGAACACAGCAACAGTTCCCACATTCCATATTCCCCTGCCCCCAAATTCACTGTCAGCAGGCACCCGGACACCCCACAGTATCACTTATGGCAAGACATACAAATGCTATGAATATTTACAATGGGCTACTAGATTAGCTTGTGTTCTTGATGGAGTAGAAGAGATGAAGAAAGGAAGAGGGGAGGAAATGAAAGGCAGTTAAGTTCTAGCAGATGTTAGCTTTGCTCTGAGAAAATGAAAGAAAAAGGCAGATGGAAAAAGGTTATGTAGGAAAGGAATCAGGGAAATGTAGGAAAGCAAGTGTGAGACTGAGCGAGCTAGAGAAGCACAAGGGGAGGTGGATGAAGAGCGGAGGGTCCCTGCCACTCCCTTAGTAGTCAGGGAACAGGGTCTACTTCCTGGCACAGCCTGAGGCCGGAGGAGGTGGGACTGGCCCTAGGTGCACTGGGCCCTCCCTCATCAGCCTTCCCTAAGACGGGAGGGCAGTGCAGCGCCGGGAACACTGTCATGTGCATGAAGATCCAGCAACCTCAGATGCCCCATTGGACCGATTTGCAATGAAAATCATGTCCCTTTCAGCAGAAACTTCCAGCTGGGGATCCTTAGCAGAGAAAATGGGAAGGAAGTCCCAAAGCCCAAAGCAGCCAGGGCAGGCAGGAGGGCAGCGCTCTAACTTTTAAAGGGTGGAGGGCAGAGAAAAGGAAGATGAATGTGATCAGCAGATGTATGGAAACATGTAAGTCCTAATGTTTGCTTTAACCCAAACAATTTAAATTTAGAAACTCACTTATAGTAACAACAATAACCGTGACTTAGAAAGAGGCTTTGCAAGTTCCCATCCCATAGGCAACACCCTTAACCTCTGACTCTCTAAACCCATTCCCTACTGCAAACCATGGAGAAATAAAAGGATGTTTGGTTCCCTCAGTTGGAGAAGTTGAGCCCTAGAGTGGTGACAAGTAGCAGGTCCTCGCACCTGTCCTGGGGTAGAAGCTCCGACCTCACCTTTTGGGGGCCTCCTGCATGGGAGAAACACCCTCTCAAGCCAGGGGCCGAAGTGGGGGGGGGGCGCGCTGAGAACTGAACTGGGGGTCTCCCGCATAGGAAGCACACCGCAGTTCAGCATATGGGCCCGCATGGGCCAGGGCTGGGATTCAGTCCTCTGTCCCTGGGCCTGCAAAACGAGCGCTTAACCCGCTGCGCCATCCTGGCTTCCCCACCTCAACTAGTTTGCTAAGTGAAGCAAGAGTGTGGCTGACACCTCACAAGCCCGTCCCAGACACGCTGAACCCACAGCTTGGCCCGTGTCTCTTCTTAGATAAGGGACATCACACATGGTGATTCCAGATGCAGGAGTGGAAAGATCCCTTTATTCTTCCTCACACTCTGAATGCCTGCTGCTAACCAGCTGAGGAGGAATGCAAGCAAGAGCTGGGCAAAACACTTCTTTAAAAAGATTTACTTTACTGTTTGACAGAGAGAGAGAGAGAGAGAGAGAGAGAGAGAGAGAGAGAGAGAGAGAGAGAGAGAGAGAGAGAGAACGGGGAGGGCCCAGGGGACTCCCACAAGGGAAGCACACCTCAAGCAGGAACTGAACTGGGGGCTTCCTACATGGAAGGCACACCCCAGTTCAACATATGGGTCTACACAGGTGGCAGAGCCGGGACTCAGTCCTTGAACCCACAGCTGCAAGGCGTGTGCTCAACCCACTGAGCCATCCCAGCATCCTCTGGTCAAAACATTCTTACCAGAGGATACTCTCTCCAACTACCCCAAACCACACAAATCTCAGACACTCAAGGACCCAAATGTCTGTGATTTCCTCACCCCCTAGTGGCCCCCCGTTAGCTGACCCAACATATGGCACCCAAGCTATCTAAAATTCTGCTTCCAACACATCAGTCAATAAACAACTGATAGTGTCAATTGTCACTTTAATCTCTGTGCTTCTAAGATTGTTGATCATCTGTGCTCTTGAAAAATCTGTGCTCTGCCTGGGGACACACACCTCTCCTCTTCCTCCTCTTGTCTCAGCCACTGGCTCCGCTCTTGCTGCTGGGCACGGAGGTTAGTGCTTCTGCAAAGGCGACCCCTTCATGCTCTCGCTTGCTCTGCTCGCACTTGCCAGCTTCAGCCCAATAACCTGCTGCCAAGTGACCACTCCCTCTAAATAGATGGCTCAGGAGCCCCTCCGACTCAAAACTCCTCCTGCCACCCATCTTCCCCCCAAAGCCTCCTCTCACTTCCCCTTCTCCATAGAAGGTCATTTCCTGGTCTCTCAGGCTGTAAACCCACCTCTTCCATCTCACTGGCCCAGTCACTCTTCCATGGGGCTCCTTAGTTCATCCTCCCTTCAGCTGCCAGGGCTCTCATATGGGTTCTCAATGCCTCCTGCCTAGACTCTTCCCATAGCCTTCTAAGCGGTCTCCTCCATCTTCTTCTCTTCTTCCTTACTCATTCACACCCTTGTCATGAAATCGGTCTAAATACAAGCCCAATATTACCTTTCTGCCCTCTATCAGCATTCATATTAGAGTCTAAAATCCTCAGAACAGAGTTCAAAGTTCTCTACTGAAAATAATTTGATAGTTAATCTATATTTCAATATTGTATCTCTCCTAATACTCTCTTAAAAGGTTCCCACATTTTAGTCCTACTTATCTTTCCATGGTTTTTTTTCTCTCTCTCTCCCTCTCTCTCTTTCTTTCTAAGATATTATTTTGACAGAGACAGAGAGAGAAGAGGGAGGGCCCAGAGCAGTCTGCATAGTTGTACGTCATTAGTTTTTGACATAGTTTCATTCCATACAGGTGGGCCGGGGCTGCACAGGGTGGGAAGTGGGTGGGGGCCTCCTGCATGGGAAGCACACCCCCGTTCAGCATATGGGTCTGCTCGGGCGAGGCCAGGACTTGATCCTTGACCCTGGGGCTGCAAATGAGCACTCAACCCCCTGAGCCATTCTGATTCACCTCCATGGTTTTAATATGCCCTCTCATCCTGCTGCCTCTTGACTTCTGTAACATTCACTCCTGTGCATGAACAGTCCCTTCCCTCCATACCGCCCCCCACCCCCAAGGCTTGTTTATCCTTGAAGACCCATCTCAAATCCCACTTTCTCTAAAGATGTTTTCTAAATCTCTACATTGGACTGATTAAAGCATTTAACACACTTGGCCTGGTATAAGAATTTAAGCCCTACACACTCCTGAGGGCACACACCTTGCACCTCCTATCCTGCCCCACACGATGATGCCCTGTCAGTAGTGGAACCTCATTCTAGTGAAGGTCTTCACACCCATGTATGGCTTTAACAGTCCCCAGTACCATGGCATCTCCCAAATCCATACCGCCAACCTGTTAATATTAATCCCTTGACATATAAATTAAATGAAAATCCATTTGAGCAAAAAATACTATTTAGGGGAAGCTGGGATGATTTAGAGGGTTAAGCACTCACTTTGCAGCCCTGGGGTCTGAGGATTGAGTCCCGGTCCTGACCCATGTGGCCCCCAGTTTGGTACTCACTGGGGTGAGCTTCCCATGTGGTAGGCCCCCGACCCGGTTCCCGTCCTGTGCGGCCCACACCCACCTGTGTGGAAAACTAATGACATACAACTATGGAGACTGCTCTGGGACTTCCCTGTTCTGTTTTTCTCTGTCTCTCTGACAAAAACAATAAAATAAATCCTTAAAAAAATACTATTTACTTTACAACTTAACATTTGAAGGTGCAATATTCAGTATTGGATTCATATAACTTATAAACTTTGATTCCAAATCTGGCATGTTTGGAAGCTATCAATTGTACATACTCCAGCCGTCCTTTGAATTTCATCAATGACTCGTCTAGGGAGACATCTCCCTCCAGAGTGACTAATTGTTCAAACTTATTAAATAGTTGACTATACTTTGTACTTTTCATATTCTGTCTTCTTTGCACACAGTTTCATTATCCACAAAGTGAAGAAAATGTGATATGGCCAAGAAATGTTTTCAAGGCATAGTTTTTGAAAATACCAGTGTCTCTAATATTGCTCTTTTTGGTCAGTACATATCTAAGATTTTTTTTTGCTTGTGACATTATGATACATAATGAAAGGTATGCTTTCATTTCATGATCTGTTTCTGGAAACCCCTCCTCATCCTTTTTTGAGTTGTGGTTCTTTATCTTTTCACTTGCATATCTATTTGTTTCTATGGTTATTTAAAAAAAAAAATCATCACTTAGCACTTGTTTCAAAACACAAAGAGTCATAGGTAGGATTTGCTCCTAGTCTTTGCAAAACTAAAGTGTTTATACCTGCAATTTGGGTAAATGGTTTTATATTTGGAATATCTTCTTTTTCTTCCCAATTCCATTCTTCATCTTCTGAATTACAATCATCACTGCCTGATATAGATATAGGCCTTGCATGTCTACGAGTGTTACAAGGGATAGGGCTACCTACCTTCACTTGAATTTGAATCTTCTGTTGAATAGTCAGCCATATTAATTTGCTGAGTAGCAGTCTCACTGTTCTCACTTGAATACACCATTTGGTTTTCAGTGTCACTTTCATACAAATTTAAAGCAGACATCTTAAAGGGGTTATTTCTACAGTTCACACTTTAACACTAAATATATATAATTATTTCTTGAAAGTATTTGCATTATAACTGCACTCAAAGCAAATTAAATCTGTGTGTCTCAGAGATATCAATATTTACAATGGCTTAAGAAACACACGACATATTCGAGATGTCTTTGTATGTCAAGGGTTTAGTGAAATAGCAAAACGTTTATGAATGTTTAGCAGTTCCTGGCACAGTGCCAAGCATTTATTGAACATTATCTTATGTAATCTTCCTAAGCAACCTATGAAACATTAATGGATACTGTTATGTCTATTTTTCCAGTGATAAAATTGAGTTATTGACTAAGTAGTTTTCACCCAAAGTCACACAAATGGGTACATGGCAGGAAGGGATTTGAAATGTAGGCCTATCTGATTATAGAATTTGTTCTCAGAACCAGGAATCAAAAATGTCTACTGTGTGAACAAACAGAAGGCTGAATAGGTAGGTAGGTGGATAGAAAAAAAGAAATAATCAGCTTCCTCGCTCCAGTCTTCAAACCATTCTGTATTTTGCTGTCAAAATGAACTTTCTAAAAAGTAAATTTCCCATTTTTGACCATGCTCTTCCCTGGTTAAAGCCCTCTACGGTTTCTGCCCAGTGTCCCTCCCTGTCACTCCAACCCCAGGCTCCACCCACTTCCATGCGGACCCTTCTCTATACAAGATGTGTTTGGCGCTACAGTTCTAACTCAGCAAAATCACTATTGGCCTTCCTGGATACCTAAACTTCTTTTTTTAAGATTTATGTTATTGTTTTTGACAGAGGCAGAGAGAAGGGGGAGGGCCCGGAGCAGTCTCCATATTTGTACGTCATCAGTTTTTCAACATGATTTCATCCCACACAGGTGGGCAGGGGCCCCCGCATGGGAGGCAAGCACCCTCAAGCTGGGGGCTGAACCAGGGGCCTCCCACATGGGAAGTTCGCCCAGGCAAGAACTGAACTGGGGGCCTTCTACATGGGAAGCACACCCCAGTTCAGCATATAGGTCCGCACGGGCTGGGCCTGGGGCTGGAACTCGATCCTTGGTCCTCCGGGATGCAAAGTGAGCACTTAACCCACTGAGCCATCCCAGCTTCCAACCTCAACTTTTTAAAATCACCCCATTACCCTATAGATTTGGATGTCCTGCTGAGCAAAGAAAACCAATTCCTACATATCTCACAACCTATAGCAATGTGTCTTTCAAACAAACTCTGTGGGAGAAGCTGGAATGGCTCAGTGGGTTAAGCGCTCACTTTGTAGCCCCAGGGTCCAAGGATCAAGTCCCGGCCCTGGCCTGTGCGGATCCTTATAGTGAACTGGGCTGTGGCCCCAGTCCGGTTCTCACTGGGGCAAGCCTCCCATGTGGGAGGCCCCCAGCCCAGTTCTGGCCCTGCGCAGCCCCCACCCACCTGTGTGGAATGAAACCATGTCAAAAACTGAGGTAGAACTGTGGAGATTGCTCTGGACCCTCCCCCTTCTCTCGGTCAAAACAATAAAATTAATTTTAAAAAATATAATAATAAAACAAACTCTATGATGTGCCACTAACCTTAGTCTTGCCACCATTATTGAGAATAGTATTGTATTATATTTCACAATCTTGAGGTTTTAAAGGGAAGAAAGACTGGTATTGGGGGTTAGGGGCTATCGTACTCAGATCCCCTTCTAGAGTTTAGAATTAATACATCCAACTCTTAACTTTACTTACAAGAAACAAGAAAAATAAGGTGGTTAAGTGCTTGGCCAAAGTAACATGACTTCACATCTGCATCTTCCATTCCACAAACACTTACTGAACACCTGGCCTAATGCCAAGCATTCATGTTCATACCAGTGAGTGAGAAAGGGTCCTGGTGCTTGGAGCATTATAGTCAGGAAGAGGTGGACGTGTGCGCCTCTCATCTCGACATGAGCAACGAGCGGTGTGACTGCGAGAGTAAAGGGGCTCTTAGCCAGATGCGAGGGACCAAGAAAGGAGACAGCACTTGAGATTTGAGCAGGGTTCTGGAGAACATGCTCGTGTCAGCCAGGTGCAAGGCACGGCAGTAGGAGGGAAGGGAATGTCCCAAACAAAGAAACGAACAGTATGAACAAAGGTTGAAAGCCTACAGTAGCATGGAATCTAGAGGATTACAAGAACCTGTGTTATTAAAGCATAACACACTTAAACGGAGGCTCAACAGATTTCTGTGATCAAGTCTCCCCAATAAGAGGTCCACTGAGACCCCCACAGGTCATTCACTCACTTCCCATCACTTCCACTTTGAAGACCTCCAACAAAAACTGGCTCCTCTCCTTTACCTTGCTAACAGTGCTTCCTCAAGTCTGACCCCAATACTTCATGCTACCATTTCATCCTGCTTCCTACAGTAAGGCCTAGCTTAAGATGCTGAGGAGCAGGGACATGGGGAGTGAGGACAAGGCGCCCCTCGGGCTTCTGCAGGAACTTTCTGTGGCATCTCCCACTGACTCTACGCCCAGGTGTCACCACACCACTTTGTTCAGCCTTCTTTTCCCATCCTGAGCCCGCTGTGGTCCTGTGGGCACAGGTAAATTTTGTCAGCAAGCCAGCTTCCTGGTCAGCCACCCATACACTTCTCCGAATATTCAGATGGTGTTCCAGTTCCTCATTCAACTTAACTTGTCCGACTTCAAAGAATTCAATCATTTCTGCCCCAGAGACTGCAAAATATGTACCTGTCGTTCCACACCCCCGCGGCTGCACCTCTCAGGTGACCCCAGCTCCCTTTTCACGCTGTCCCCGCAGCATCCCACCGCCCTGGCTCCGTCCCAGTCAGAGCCTCAGCCCTCCTCCCAGCCCTGGACACTTCGCGTTCACCTCACTGTTTCCCCTAAGCCCAGCCCGCCACTGGCCTGGATAATCAAATGTACAGCTGTAATAATCTCAGTGCCAGGCACTGGTAATTTTTTAAGGCTGCCTGGCACATTGCAGTGCACCCCAACCTAATAGAACACATTTGTCCAACTGTGGGCCACATGTAATCCAGAATGGCTTTGAACGTGGCCCAACACAAATTCATAAACTTTCTTAAAACAGTCTAAGGTATTTTTGCTACCTTTTTTTTTTTTTTTAAAGCGCATCAGCCCTCATTAGTGTTAGTGTATTTTATGTGTAGCGCAAGAATTCTTCTTCCAATGTGGCCCAGGGAAGGCAAAAGGCTGGACATCCCTGTAATGGAAGGAATTTCCTTAGAAATTCAGAAAGCCAGGTTCAATGAAACACCTGTTTCCCGAGGGCCTGCCTGGGCCTTACAGGGTTAGGAGTAATTGCCAGTCTGTGGCGTCAGCAGGCTCAGGTTTGAGTCCCAGCTCTGCCATTTGCTATGTGACCTTGGCCCCTGGGCCTCATTTTTCTTACTGGACAAATGAGAGACACTAATACTTATCTTACAGGGCTACTGTGTTAAGTGAAGTGATATAAGTAAAATATTTAGTGCAGTGCCTGATACACAGTGAGTGCCCAGTAAGTCACAAAGGCAAATTGTGCTCCTCTCTGTAAGACGTGGACTAAGTCTCCTTGCCATCTTTTCTCCCAAGCATTACTGCCATAGTGGGGACCACATTCCCCTGAGGTGCTTCCTTAGCATGCAGAACCCCAGACGCACGCAAGCCCAGTCAATGACCAGTTCCAGGGGATGGCCTCACAAATCTGCAATTTAAACAGGCACCACAGCAGAACCTGGAACACTAAGATTTCAGAGCCACTGTTCCCCAGGGCAAATCTAAGTGTCAAGGCGTAAGTGACATATCCACCCCAAAAGATGGAAACCTACGCACAGCTCAGAGTGTACCAGCTGTTCAGTGTCTACCAGGTGGGGGCATGGACTGGAACAGAAAATCAATTGGGCCTGTCAGAAACACCAGCAGAGACGAGCCAGGAGACGGTGGGGTATGGGCATGAAGACGTGGTTCTCAAGGTAAGGATCCAACTCAGTACCTGATAAAATGTCACCTGCTGGTGTGGAAGCCTGACAGTTATCACCAGAGCCTCCACCCTCCACCACATTATAAGCACCTCATCCTTCCCTGCCTTTAGAAGCATCTAGTTAAAGCCAATTCTGATATCTAGTGGTCCCTAATTCCTAATAGGGGCCTATCCTGTTATCCAGTCACACACGGCCTATCCCCATGCCAATCCTGGGTGGAGAGTCACCATAATCCTCCCCATTCTTTATAATAGAACTGCAAATACCCATATGAATTAGCCAGCTCTGCTTTGAATTTTCCCATAGTGCACGCTCAAATATGGGAGACAGAAAGACCACAGGTGTATTTGCATACCATTTGCATGAAATTTACATGCTGCCCGCACAGGCCTCCATGAGGTCCGTCCACCTGTACTGGTGCCAAACTCAAGAGTTTACCGGGACTCTCTGAAGATGGTTGATTTTCAATTCCTCTCGACATTTCTGCTTGTCACTTAGCAGTGTCTGTACCCTCATAAAACCACAGCACAGTCGGTAGGAAGGACAGAGGACTAGGTTGAGGAGGAAAATGGCCCAAGTCACAAATCCCAGCACAGCCCTAAATTCCCCTTGGACTCTCTTCTTTCAAGAGCCAAAAAGTCACTACATAAAATCACCTTCCCAAGGCCTGCTTCACTCCTTGTTACAACTGAGCTCCTGCTCTTGGCCCCTTTACCCATGAAAATAAAACCACAGCCTCAAGGACCCAAAAAATGACCGGTGCAGAGGAAGAGTTGGAAGGGCCTGTCTAGTCCAGTCCTCTCACCAGTCCTGAGAAGTAGCCCGACTGTCCTCCAACGGCCTCACAGGCCTCTGGACACCTCGCGGCCCAGGCCTAGGGAGCTCAACAGTGCAAGGCTCAGAGGCTCCCCACATACACTTCTTAAGATGCTGATGGGTGGGGTTTGAAAGTATGACAGAAGATACTGGGGTGGCTCAGTGGGTTGAGTGCTCGCTTTGCAGTCCTAGGGTCTGAGGATTGACTCCTGGCCCATGTGGACCCATATGCTGAACTAGCGTGTGCCCCCAGTTAGGTTCTTGCCAGGACAAGCTTCCCGTGTGGGAGGCCCCCGGTTTGGTTCTTGCCCCCCAGTTCAGCCCCCGGCTGGCAGGGGTGTGCTTTCCATGCAGGAGGCTCTTGGCCCAGTTCCTGCCCTGTGGGGCCCACCACCCACCTGTGTGGAATGAAACTCTGTCAAATACTGATGATGTGCAACTATGGAGACTGCTCTGTACCCCTTCCCCTTTTCTCTGTCTGTCAAAAACAAAAAAATAAAATAAAAAAGTAAATGAAAGGATGACAAATGTACTTCTCATACTGTCCCCCCTCAGAGGAGCTCCCCGTGACGGGGTATGGAACCCACCCTTTTTGGGCTTATCACTTGGAATCTGAACTGGTAGCAACTCTACCACTGGGTCCAGTCGCTTCTCTGAGGGAGAAAGCCACTGTCTTCTGGGTCAAACTGTGATGATGATTGGGATGAAGAAAGGGCCCAAACTTCTTCCAGGAGAGATGCTATTTATTGTTGCTTTTTTGTTTTCTCCAAGATTTATTTTTATTGTTTTTGACAGACAGACAGACAGAGAGAAGGGAAGAGAGAAAAGGGAGAGGGCCCAGAGCAGTCTCCATAGTTGCATGTCATCAGTTTTCTACAGTTTCATTCCACATAGGTGGGCTGCACAGGGCAGGAACTGGCCAGGGGCCTCCTGCATGGGAAACAGGCCTGGGGCAGAAGCCAAACCAGGGGCTCCCACATAGGAAGTAGACCCCACTGAGAGCCAAAATGGGCACCTCCCACATGGGAAGCACACTTCAGTTCAGCATATGGGTCCACATGGGCCAGGGCTGGGATTCGATCCTTGGACCCCAGGGTTGCAAATGAGCTCTCAACCTGCTGAGCCATCCTGGCTTCCCGCCTCTTTTCTTTTTTTTTTTTTTTAATGGCATAAAGGTTGTCTTCCAGACTTACATTAGAGCAGAGGCTCAGCTTGCTCCCAGCATGCCACACTCTGGCCCAGATGGAGCAGCACGCTGCGTCTAAACAAGGGCCAGGGTGGAGTGGGCTCCTGAATCACGCCTTCCTTTCCCACCACTGTCCCTACAGTGCCAACTGCACAGCTTGATACAGAGCGGGCCTCCCTCCATGGTCTCCAAGAGCAGGATCTTGACAGAGATGATCATCTTGTACCCTCTCCTATCTGGGTAACTTACTGAAATTCCCTGGGGACTTTCCAAGTTTGGCCTTTGGGTAAAGTATAAAGGTGTTCAGGGACAGGTTCTGTCTGTCCTGAAATCTGGAACCAAGAAGGTAGAACTAGACGGCTGCCAAGTCAGACCACTGGCAGAGGACAGACAAGCTACAAATGGAAGCTCTATGGTTCCCCAGACTCCTGACAAGTCACTGGGCATCCAAACATTGGCTCACAGAGTCCACGCTGGCCCGGGCTCCACCCTCTCTCCATACCCTGTCCCTCTCTGGGCCCCATCCCTGTAGATATTGTGTAAAAAACTAAGGGCCCTTCCTGTGGCCAAGAAGCTCCCCTTACCCATTCCTGTTTCCCTATCTTGTTCAAGTATCTATGGAAAGTTGAAAAAAATTTTGTTTTAATCTTGCAAGGGTAATGAAAGGTGGAAGAGCCGTCCCAAAACACGTGCATCCAGCTCACTAACTCATACTTACGCACATTCTCATTAGGGATCTCCTTAAGCCTGCAAGAAAATACTTGTGGGGGCAAGTCCCAGCAGTGACTGCCGTTGTTGATTAGTTTATTAATCGACAACTTAACATAAGGTCAAGGTTGCTGGAGTCCATGGCCAAGCAGAGAGAAGCAGGACTTCAGTGACCCTTCCACTGGGGTGCTCCGTCCAGAAAGGGCGGAGGGCTGGCCACAGGGCTCCAGAGGTCTGCCTTTCCTACGCAACCAAAAAGAGACCCTTGGTCACAACGACTGGAGCTTCCATCCATCCTACTCCCCCGCTCCCTGGCATTCCTGCAGCTTCTGTTCAGCCCCGAGTTTGGAATTCAATCCAGGAACAGGCATGACAAACACTATTTTTCATTTCCATGGAGACCAGGGCCTGCAATAAAACCAGGACTCCATGCCTGAAATGCCAAAACAGCCTGACCCACTTTCCCCCCTCCCTACAACAACAAAGTGAGTTTGTTTGGGTCCTGCGAGAGCTGCGAGAAGCTACAGCTCCTGTTATCTCTCTGGACATTTTGAAGAGGAACAACTATGATAACCTTTGCAAACTCGGATGGTGCTACAGAAGCACTGTGAGCAGTCAGATATGAATCGTCTTAACCAGAGGGCTCAGGCTGCAGCAAATCCATTCTGCATGCTTCTCCGAACCTTCTAGAGATAGGTTCATATGCCCTGAGAGATGTACTTACTGACCAGAGATCCAACTCCTGGAATGCAAACTTGGGGAACTGTCTCCCCCACTTCACCTTGCACTGCTTTCTCCCTTGCTCTGTTCTGGTCTCCTTGGAACGTTCTGTTCCTTGAACACAAGTCCATCTCTGCCCCAGAATCTCTGTACTTGTTGATCCCTCAGACTAGAACTCTCTAGAGTTTTGAATTCTGGTTCTTTTAATAATATACCAAAACTCAAAACATCACCTCCCCAGAGTAGCCAGTCTTAAAAATCCACACCATCTCAAGTGGCCACCTCGTCCCAGGCACTCACACTGTGTGGTTCCCCAGTACCCAGCACAATGACTGACACACACAGGGATCACAGATACGTATTACATGAATAAAGGAATGAACTCTTTTTAAAGCCGTTCATTCCATGGTTTGTACGCTCTGTTAGATCTTTCTTAAGCCTGCTCCAAATCTGCCTTGTTCTAACACCAGCCCGTTGGTTCTTATGACTTCCGAATCCATGAAAACTAAAATGTGACATCAATCCCAGACTCTTTGCTGGCCTGGTCATTTTGTCTAGACATCAGTTAGTATATGTCTGAGTTTGAATTCTGAGCTGTTTTGTGCCCTTGAGGAAAATCGCTTTGTTTTTCTGTGCACTGTGTTCTTTGGCAAATGATCACAACCTACCTTATGCAGGGTGAGGGGCAGAAGCTTTAATAATCTAATTAGAGGGGGCAGCCCCAGAGTAAAGGGTTTCCTATAAGCTCATGGAAACACTGTTAGAAGTAGGAAGTGAATTCCCAGTTAGGAAACGGAATCCTGTTTCTAAACATTGTCCTTTTTGTATGGCCAGTAGTGGGAATATCAATTACCCCTCCTCTCACGTCTTCAGCTAGTCCTTCCTCCCACAGTGTGTGTGTGTGTGTGTGTGTGTGTAAGATGATGATGTGAAGATGAAGCAGGAGATACTAAAATTATAAACATAGAAGCTTACTGGTGATGTACAACTTCCTTTCCTTGAGATCATTTCCAACAAGACAAACCCCTGGCATTTGGGTGACAGTGCCACTGGATTCCAGGAGGTGCTGATGACCTGACCTATTGTAACTAGACAGAGCCTTAGTGGTCATGTAATCCAACCTCCATGTGGTGCAGGAATTCCCTCTGCAGGGACCTAACCGCCACCACGCCTCTGTTGGAGATTGCTAACGAGAAGGCTCTCACCAGGTGGCTGCATACAATCCTGAACAGCTCTAAAAGGCCTTGTAAGAACCACAGTCCTTATTCACCATGATCACTCATTATACATCCAGATCTCTCTGAGCATCAGCCTTCAGATCTGAAGCTAACCTTGCTGATTCGATGTCATTAAATAAGCGTTTACTGAGCACCTATTACGTGCCTCCAGCTTTGTGACAGTCACCCCTAGGGCCCCAAAGGGCAGTGACTATGCAGCGACAGTGTCATGGTTCTTTGTGGAAACATACAGATTGACTACACAATACTAAACACGATACTGGGTACACAGAGGGACTTCATGCTTTTAAACTTGACTCTCTATCAATCTCAGCCAAAGTATTTCAGAAGCCTCAGCGTTCAAGAGAATGGGACCTTGTGGAAGCAGAAAAGTGCTAAGCTGTCCCAGGAAGCCCCTGCCTTGAAAGAGGTTCCCAGTCCACGGGGAGGCCACAAACCAAAGGAAAAGGGCAGGGAGGTTCAACTGAACAGAACTTTCAGCTTCTTCTCAGTTTGCTCTTCAAGGGCCCCTCCCCCACCCACAGCAAGAGAAACATTGCTCCTGAAACTGAAAGGAACTTGTGCAGCACTCATCCATCCAACAAACAGCTGACAGGGCATGCTCCGTGCCACGGAATATTCTAGGCATTAAAGATACAGGCGGTACCTCTAAGGAACTCACCATTTGGTCTGGGAGACACACATGGAATTAACACCACGCTATAAGAGCTATTTAGATTCAATCAAAACATCTCCCCTCAGAGGGAGTCAGGCAGTCCTGATTCAGCCCCTTCCCTTTGTGAGATCTGGGGGCAAACCCCGCCCCTTTGGGCTTCAGCTTTTATTATGCGAGAAGAATGAGTGTGAATGCTGCTTAACCCTCACAGAGATGCCAGAGGATAACAAAGAGGTACAAAGGATACACTGGGAACTGCTGAGGGCAGTCACTTCTCACACAGAGGGACACAGATCTAAATTAAGCAAAGGATCCAGAAACAAGACCCAGGCAGTCGGAACCCCTAGTTAAATTCAGCATCACCAGCTTTCCCTCCGGTTAGGGCCACCTCTCCTCAGGCACCAGGCAGACTAAGGAGAGTGTAGGCTGCAGAGGATGAGGGGTAAATAACTGCACTCAGCACACCCTTCCCCTCACGTCACTCCTCCTAACCTCATTATTAGAGCCAAGTATATGGCTGAGCCTTTCCAGACACCTACAGATTCAAACCCAGTTCTGACTTACTTTTCTGTTAGAGATCGAACAGAAACAGGCCAAAGAAGAACCATTATGTTAAAAACATTGACATTTCAGAACAAAGAGGGAAGGAAGAGGCCAGCCAATCTGCCTGGCTACTGGCAGATATCTAAGTTACTCAAGAGAGGATTTACCCCGATTGAACTTAATATTAAGGGCACAAAATTCTAGGGCTTCCCTCTGTGATCCCGCTCACTGCCTCCTGCTACCACCAGGGAGTTCTCTACGATCAAAGCAAAAACCTGTACTAGTACACTTAGAACCACTCTCTCTTGTTCCAGTTTGCCCAGACTTGAGGTCACTCCATTAGTGGTAACTCCTCCACAGTCCCTAACCTTGGTTCCTTGGGTGGAATGATTCTAATGCCATAAACCTATTTTCAGAAGTTAAAAATAATTTCTCCTACAACATGTCCATCAAATCTTTGTTTAGATTATACCTCAAGTGACAAAGAAGTAATTAATTGATGACGGAATTCATTTCATCCTTGGACAATCGGTATTATTTTAAGCTTCAAGTGTTTCCTGTGGCTTCCTACCAAAGGTCCAATGTATCCTCCCCTGACAGTAACAGAATTAAGTGTAGTTCCTCTTCCACATGCAGTTTAACATGGCTCTCACATGCTCCCTCAGTCTTTTCTGCTCTAGACTTGCTGGTCCCTGTAGCTATCCCTCACACAGCATAGCATGGCTTTAGGTCCCTCTGCCATTGGGTTTACTCTCTTCTGAAGAAATTCCAGTTCATCTCAATGCCCTTTAATCTGTGGAGCCCAAAAGTAGCTGTAATACTGCAGAGAAGTGCTATGAGGAACCCAGAACAGGGTGCAAACATATTTTTGGAATCGTCTTCTAAACTGTGAATTTGGAATGAAGACACTGTTCTGGGTCCATGGCTACAGCCTACAGGCTAAGGGGAGTGTATGCATGTGCAATCCATGCATGCATGTCCCTCCAAGGAGCACCCCTCCCCTCCCTACTACACAAACCCAAGTTCTGGTGGGCTGATGCAGAATCCACCCAGCTCTCACCCCAACTCACATAGTACTGAGGTTCTGAACATTTACATGACTACTGCCAGACCAGGTGCAAAAACCACAGTCCTTAGAGATTCTCTTATCTGGAGATGTCAAGTCCTTAGCTAATGTTTTCCCTCCTTCTAGTCCAAACACTTGGATCTTTCCTGTCTGACTTGCAGATAAGCTGAAGTTTCGCCTGACCAGCAGAGAATGATACTGTGAGGTATCCATTAGGAAAACTGAATCCTGCCCTGTCTCGCCATAACCAGGACCAGAGGGCGCATGTGGGCAAACCCGTGAGAGCAAAGGCTGCTTGCAACCTCCACACCTTTCTAAGGACAGCTCAGGTGATCATCAGGACCTTCCCATCACGACTGTCTATTTCAGGGGTCAGCAAACTACAACCCCTGGGCAAATCCAGCCCAGCACCTGTTTTTGTATGACCCGTGAGCTAAGAATGGTTTTTACATTGTTAAATGTTAGGAAAAAAGAGAAGAGCACCTTGTGACATGTGAAAATGAAATGAAATGGAAATTTCAGAGTGCACAAATAAAGTTTTATTGGGAACACAGCCACGCCCCCTTGTTCCTACGTTGTCTGTGGCTGCTTCCGCTTTACAAAGCAGAGTTGAGTTGTTGCAACAGAGACAGCATGGCTCACCCAGCCTAAAATATTTACTCTCTGGCCCTTTACAGAACCAGGTGGCCAACCCCTGGTCTCAGGACTTCAAAAGGTCTCTCCTGTGAGCCTGCTTCTCTTCTATCAAGTTGGGGAGGAGGGTGTCTTGCGTCCCACAGACAAGGACCCTGTGCTTGATGACTCCACAGCATTGAGGGAAGGGGCTGTGGGCTTGCTCCTGCCTACTAGGGCCAAAAGAGAGGCGTTTTTTGTACGTAGGATGATAAAAAGTTCCCATTTCTTCATCCTCTCCTTATGGGGTACTACTCTCCACGGCCTTGACACTGACACTCCTCCACAAGCTGCTAGCTCCCCTAAGCATCCCTTCTTCTCTTCTTGCAAAGCCAGCTCTTTCTACCCTGGTCCCAAACTTCTCTGACCCGTGGAGTGCTGTGCGAGGCAAAGGAGAAAGTGTGCACACTGCTCACGGCTGGCTGGGGACAGAGAAGGACAGGAAGCCGGGGAGCCAGGGATGCCCCCAGCAGCAGTTTGCTAGCAAGTGTCCGGAGAAGTCGGGAGGCAAAGCTCCCTTTCCCCAGCCCTGGCTGGGCATTTGGCGGAGTCCCCAGGAGAGATAGGGGACTAAATCCATCCCCTCGCTCCTTGCCAAAATGAAGCAAATAACTAACAATGCGAGGAGGTGTGGGGGCGGAAGGACCAGCCCCCGTGGCTGTTTTCTGAAAACACATGGCAAATCTCTGAAGCAAATGCCAGCTAAGCCAAAGAATCAACAAATCCCCTTATTTCCCTGAGACAGGAACTATTCCCTTCCCCTCTCGTCCCCTCCTTCTACCAGCCAGAGCCCTCTGTTCCACGGACAAGCAGTATCTGTCCGAATCTGAGAGTGTGGCCTGCTGGAGACCCCTCCAGCCTGCCTCCCCTCCCCTGCTAAGCACTGCTCTGCTCACCTCTTCCCCGCACCAGGGGAACCCCAGATTTAGCGGGTGGATGGGGGACAGGAAGAGCACATGGCCTGTCCACACCTCCCCCAGAAGCTTGGGCCGGCTCTCTATGACGCACTGCTAATTCAATGCTCTGTCCTCCCTCCTCCAAGTTAGAGGACCCTGACTGAGTCTTGCTGGCTAAGAGAACCCCGTCAAGCCCAACTCAACCCTTCCCTCCACCCACCCTGAGCCCACCCCTCCACGCTGCAAAGCTCAGCTCTCAGGGTGCTGCTACGAAGGAGAGGAGAACAAGGAGAGAGAAGAGCTGGGAAGGGAAGTAATGTGGACCTCTGCAGCAATGCTGTCATGCTGGCTGCGTTTGGATCCCCCAGCACAGAGCACAAGCATACAACATGGACTCCAGATCCACTCGGCCTGGGAAGGTCTGTGTTCTCCGCAGCTTGGAGCAGCCTGCGCCAGCTCAAAAACCACACAGCCAGACAGACCCTTACTGCGGCCCCCAGGGCCGCGACCCAACCCCTGGGCATCACCAGCCCTTCAAAAACACCCCAAGGAAACACACACACACACACACACACTCAGCACGAGTTAGCACTAACCTGGAAGCCATTAGGAACGTAGTAGAGTGCAGTGCAGAGAGGACCTCATTCATTCATGCATTGGGCAGTGGGGGGTGGGGGAGGGGAGCGGGGCCCCTCGGGACGCTGGAGGGCACTCACCTCCATGACCAGCCCCCAGCCCTGTTTCTAATGGGGAAGGGAGTGGGGGCAGCGTTCTCATAAGCGGGGGCAGCTTCCTTTCCCTGCTGTTATGCACGGCTCTGGAATTTTAAGCATGACTCCCCTGTATTTTCTTCCCCCCTACCGCCCTCCGTGGCTCTGTGGTGTGGTCGTGCAGCCGCACGAAGTCCCTCTTCCCCCTCGCCCTTACTCCCTTTCTCTGTCTCCCTCTGCCTCGCTCACAGACAGCTGCTCGCCAGCTCCTGCACGCACGCGCACAGGCGCGCAGACACACTCTGACACACGCGCGAGCACACACGCGCACGCACACCCTGCCGCCTGCCGCTTTACATAATGCAACTCTTTGGTGCTGTCGGCTGGCCAGCTCTCAATTATTCATGCGCGCTTGGAGGACAGAGCCGCCCGGGGGCTGCAGGCGCTACTTCTTCAGCCCCAAATCTGACAACGCACAACATGATGCTCTGGAGAGATTTGCTCCCGCTGCTGTCGCCAATTACTTCCCAGGTGTTGCCTATTAGGTCAGCCTTTGTCAAGGAGGTGACACGAAATTAAAACAGGCGCCTGGCTCAAAAGAGAGCCTTGCATCTTTCAAAGGCTGACAGCTGCTCTCACTGCCTCAGCTTTGGGAATAGACGACAAGAGGGAAGCGGCCCAGGAGACTATAAGGCACAAAAGAAAATGGCTGAGGGCCTCTTCCAGACTTCCAAGGCAGCCAACGGTGCCCCTGGCTTTCCAAGCAGGTCAGACCCTTACAGACCAGAAAAATAATACTCAAGTAAGGCACTTCCATTCATGATAAACACAGCAGGGTCACTGTAGTTTTCAAACTCAATGGAGCACCTCCTAATGTTTCTCCTCTTGTCCATTCAATGAGGAGAGGTGTTCTAATCAACAACCCAAGTGAACATTCTGAAAGTCCTCAAGGCTTACAAAGCACTTGTCCTCATGTTCATCTGATTTCCTCAACAATCATGGGCACACCTTGGTTCCAGACCACTGCAATAAAGTGAGTATCGCCATAAAGCCAGTCGTAAACTTTTCACTGGCAGCCTCACCTTCAGTTTGTAAAAAATTGCAACACCAGTGGGGCTCAATAAAGCAAGGCGCAATAAAGCCAGGTACGCCTGCATACGGGCCTCACTCTGACCACATCTAACATGAGGAGACTAAAAGCCCTGGAAAGGTGAGCTGAAAATCCACATGACCTAACTCGAAATCCCATGATAACTCACTAACACCCCAAGTGCACTGTGAATCTTCGGAGAACTACCGTCATCTTTTGAGGGGAAGCCATCTTTTGAGGGGAAGTCACAGGAGAAGTGCAAACCTGGGCCAAAACACACAACAGAAACGACGACGGTGATTAGCACATTGTCTCTCAAACTTGAATTACCTGAGGATCTTGAGAACCCACAGATCCTAATGTAGTAGAACAAGGGAAAGGGCCTGGAGTTAGTCTTTCTAACCAACTCCAAGGAGATGCTCACGTTACTATTGTACGAACCACACTTCGAGTAGCAAAGGGTTGGTTTATGCATTCTTATTCTTTGGATGTTCCTGAGGGATGGACAGTGTTCTGTCTGTCCACTGCAGCTGCACAGGACAGCATGCTGAAGGTGTATAATCATTATAATCCACTGACATCACCTGTGCCCTGCTCCCAGACTCTTGCTGAGGGCTAAGACTGCTTGGGCGTCTTTTAGCAAAAAGTCTCATTCTGGGCTTGCCTACAGGTTCATGGTGACAGGTCTCTCCAAGTCTCTCTGTGCAGCCTGTTGGTAGAACAGCAGCCTCCAGAAACCACATGGTTTGGGTTGTCTGGCCCTCACCTCAGTTACCTGGAGGAATTTCAACTCAGAAGAAAGGTGTCCTGGCAATGCCCTGGGACACAAGCCCTGCCCCAGATCTACCCACCCACCCACCCCTCCTGTCGGGCTCAAGCCCCGCCTCTCCCAAAGTGCCTTCCTTATTTTGGACAATCACCCGCCTCCGGCTACTTTGGGGTCATATCCACATTCAAACCTAAGTTTTGCTGCTTTCTGGCTTTGTGATCCTGAATAAATCGCCTACCTAACCTCAACTCAAACTCAGTTTCATCATCTGAAAAAGCCAATAAACTCATGGACAAGCACCCAAGAGAAGCTGGCTACCTCCCCCAACCTTGTCCTTGTAAATGACAGTCCACAATTTAGAACTTCATTGTAGACTCTGTTGTTCACTCTGGTGATTTTATCTCCCTAAGAATGTAGGCTATTTCTTTCATGCCCCTCCAGCACGTAGGAGTATTGGGTACAGCACAGGTATTCAGTAAATATCTGTACTGACTGCCCTGTCCCCCATTAAAACAGTAAACAATAGGGCTGGTGGGGTCAACCAGCCAACACCCCAAGTCCTGGCTTCCCCATTCACTCACTGTGCAACTTTGGACAAATCATACAAACTTTTCAGAGGCTTTGCTTCTTTCCACTATAAAATGCAGATTCATCTTTCTTCCAAAACAGCTCTACAAAGCCTTACAGTGTTAGTATCTTCCTGGTTTAAGGTGATAGCGATTGATTAAAAGGGCGGCTCAGAGATCAAACAAACCTGACCTCAAAAGCTGGTTTCTCTCAATTACTAATTTTGTGACTTTTGAAAAGTTAGCCTCTCTAAGCTTCAGATTTCTTAATCTTTAAAGCAGTTACAAAAATAGCTGAATATTAGCAAATTGTATGAGAACTAAATCAGGTAAATATATGTAACAAGCTCTTCACTATATCTGATACAGAGCATCTGTCCAATAAATGAAAAGTATTATCAATATGGGTAAAAAAAAAAATAGCTGTTTTTGAAAAACACAATGAAAAGGTATCTACTAATGTGAGATGTATTCACAAGCTTTCGGTTGAGTGTGGGCTAAGAAAAATTTCAGGGGAAGCTGGGATGGCTCAGCGGGTTGAGCGCTCGCTTTGCAGCCCCGGAGACCAGGGATCGAATCCCGGCTCCGACCCATGCGGACCCACATGCTGAACTGGGGTGTGACCCCAGTTCAGTTCTTGCCAGGGCCTATGCAGGAGGCTCCCGGCCCAGTTCCTGCCCTGTGCAGCCCCATGCCCACCTGTGGAGTGAAACTATGTGGAAAACTAATGCTGTCAACTATGGAGACTGCTCTGGGCCCTCCCCCTTCTCTCTGTCTCTCTCTGTCTGTCTCTCTGTTTGTCAAAAACCAATAAAAATAAATCTAAAACAAAAAAAAAATTTCAGTTAAGATACATGAAGTACCGTATGTGAATGTTACTAATATTTTCTCAGTTACCAAAATTTTCTTTGCCTTCTCCTCCTAAGTTGAACCTTATAAATAATGAGAAACTTACAGAGCATAACAATCACATAATCTGGACTTTTGTCTACTGTGCTATAAAACATAAACCTTTCTTTCATGAGCTACATTAAGCCTGATAACAGAGAAACTGAGTACTTCATATGTGCAACGGCACTTGTTAAGTGTCTAATGTGAATGGTGATCTCATTTAATCCTACTAGCTGCGTTAAGAAACAGGTACTTAGCGCCTCCATTTTTCTGATGAGGAAATTAGAGGTGGAAGGTTGAATAACCTTCCTATAGTATATGATTAATAAACAGTAGAGTGTGTACCTGAAATCCTGTTCTACTCTTGACCATCACACTGTATGATAAGAGGTGCAACTGATGTGTCATCAAGAGGGCAGGGGTCTTTTTTCCTCGTGTGTATAGGCTGGCACTGCCCACCTTGTCCGCTCTGAAGGCCAGCTGAGTCCAGGGCAGGTATGTGATTGTGATGAAGAAACGAGGCTGCCCCAGACTCCATGTGCACATTCTACTAGCTGAGCTCTTTGGGGCCTAAATTCCCAACCCGCTTTTCTGTAAATGAATTGGGGAAATTGAAGTTAACAGTAGATATCTTTTTCTGAATTAAACCTTTCCCTTAGAGATATGGAAAACCGACACTGGTTTCTATTTTTTCAGAGAAGAAGAGGTTTCTGAGCGTCCTGTGCAGTATCAAAAGCACTTTGTGAAGAGCACCCTGGAGGAATCCAGGAAGACAGAAATGAAGATATTCCTGCAAATCCGACTAAACCACAGAGTCCCACTCCATAAACAGAAGGCCCAGCCCACACAGTGTCTTGGCAACTGCTGACAACAAGAAGAGGAGCTGGAGATGATAAAGGGTAAAGTCTTATTGCTTCTTTGATTCCTACTTCCATCCCAAAGAAAACAAAAAACTTTTTACATAGGAAGGACTTCAAACATTTTCACCAAGTCTGAATTTATTGAATTATGGGCAACGATAAGCAAAAGTGATTGCGATTATATTACAATCATCATCCAAACTGCAGGTGCTTTTATAGAGCATAAAACACCTAGGACGGGGGTGGCGAACCTTTGGCACGTGTGCCCAAAGTGGCATGCGGAGCAATTGTTTTGGCACGTGGAGCTGTGAATACCATTTAAAAAATTATTGTTTATGCTCTTATAGACATAAAAGTAATCGATACCTCTATCTCACTCGATGGGTTGGCACGCGAGTCGAGCGAGTATACTCTTATTTCATAAACTTTGGCCCTCAATCGCCAAAAGGTTCGCCTCCCCTGGCCTAGGAGATTCCTGAAGTGTGTAGGGTAAGTTGGAAGAGGAACAGGAAGCTGACATTTACTAAGAATCGACCCTGTGCTAGGCATATATTCTATTTTATTTACTCATAAAACTTTTATTTCATCAAACAGATGAGAAAACAGTATAGAAGCCTAACGTATCATAACCTAAGGTCACATGGTATTTCTAAAATCCACGTTTTCCCAATACCACACACACCCATCAACAAACACCTGCAAGTGTGCAGGCACTTCAGTCAGAGGTCACTGCATTTACATGTAACCTCCACAGTCATCACATTGCACTGAATCCAGGGGATGCTCCATGGGTCCTCCTTTAGCTGGCTATCCACCTCTTATCCCTCAGCTCCAAACCCCCAGTTCTGCCCTGCCTGTGATGCTGAACCTACCCCCGACCTGAGGTCACTTTACCAGGCTCCCAGTGGTCTCACAGACCCCCCTACCAGGGCCTCAGCCCACAGTACCCCAGGAACCTTCACCCCCTGGGCCACCCATACCCCCTCCAAGGAGCTCTCTGAGTCTTAGCCCTGTATGGGAGCCCCCTTACAAGTTTGCTCCTTCATTGGCTCTCTCTGCTTGATTCCAGAGCTAGTGGCTGCGCCTGACACCTGTTAATCCCACACGCTTTAGAGTCCTCTGTACTCTAGTGCTTGTTCACGAGTCTTAATATTAAGCTCTCCCTGCTCATGCTGCTGGTGTGGCATCCATGTCCTGACTAGATGCTCACTGATATGCCACCACAGGGACGAGCAAAAAGCAGGCTCACCAGATGTCCCATTTCAATGGGACAGAAAACGACGGAACTGTCCCATTTCATACGGTACATATGGTCTGCTTACTGACACCTTGAATTTAGCCCAGTGAGTTTAGGCTGCCCATATGTATCATTTGAAACGGGACATCAGGTCAGCCTAGCAAAAAGCAGGTCAGGGGCAGACATCCCCCCTGCCCTCAAGTTACTTACTCAGTAGCAAGGAAATGGGTAAAAGCACTTAGAACATTCTGTGAGCCAGACACGGTTTTTTATACATTTAATATATATTCCCTTATTTAACCCTCACATCAGCTCTACTTTGGGGAAACTGAGGTATCTCAGAGCTTAGGTAATTTTTCCCGGTACACAGTAGACAGAGACACCAGGATCTGTGTCCTAGCGTTGACTCGTCAGCCTTGAGGCAACGCTGCCTCCATCAATGGAAGAGGGACAAGGAGGCAGATGTGGGACACAGAAACACAACAGTCGTTCACGAGGTTTGAAAGAGGAAAAGCTAAACTGTGAGCCACAGAAGTCCACATATCTCTAAAGAATTCAAAAAACAAGGGGCCATTAAAGTCAATCCCTATAATACAGAAAAGTTGGTGTGTCCTAGTCATTAGGTACTCAGGAGACTCTATAAACAACTTTTCCCACAACTAATGCCCCGGTACATTCATGTGTTATGAGCTGTTTAATGCAAGGAAACCAATGATCCACAGAGATGTCCCGTCTGCCTTCTCTCAGCTCCCTAACCCAGACTTTCATCCATGGGAGCTGGGTCGGGGGCATCGAAGTGGGTATACTGATTGCCTCTGACCCAGCTGTAACACAAGCCCTCTCATTAATACTGCATCCCTCACATGAGGAGCAGAGATGTCTATGTAATTAAAACCTGAAGCAAGAAATGGCCAGAGGTATGGGGGGGGGGGGGGGGAGACGGGACTGAGGATTCTGACAGCTGTATCACCCCTCACACTCTGTGACATACCAGCAGCCGACACCCACCCTTTAGGCCAGACTTTAGCAGATTAGAAGCTTTCCCTAGGGCTCCATGTGGCCCAGCAGGATAAAGAGACTAGCCCACGAGGGAAAGAACTTGCTGGGGTGAGAGCTCCTTCTACATATACTCAAAGCCCATTTCAAGGCACAGGCCAATGCTCCCTCCTAATTCACTCACGACTTGTTCCAAACAGAGAAATTAGCTTCTGGGCATCACCTTCCTTTCTAAACATCCACAACCATCAATTCTAGATTTTTAGCCTGAATCGATTACAGATTCACAAATGGTCTGTACCAGCGGGTCCCACATGTTCCTGTACTTAAGGTTCACCAAGAGTTTTACAAATCCCATTGCCTAGATCACACTCTGCACCGATGAAACCAGAACGTCTGGGGGTGCAAGGCAGGCATTACTGCTCCTTAGAGATCACTGATCTCTACACTTTCCCTTTCCTTCTCTAGTCATGCAGTATAAAAACTACTTCTGAAAGTATTGCCAAACGAGCTATATTTTCTAGAAGTCAAATTGTTTCCTTCTCAGTCGCTTTTCATCTTCATCTATGATTCCCACGTAATCAAAGCTCACGTTCACTGAGAACTATGTGCCAGGCCTTGTTCAAGTCACTTTATAAAGGATACATTAGGTTGTAGCCTATCAAATCTTATTATTTCAATTTCACAAAAGAGAAATGGAGTGAAAGAGATGAGCACATCTACAAATATTTTCACTACCCCTGAGATGTCACTTATCTGGGACAAGAGACTCCAACAAGTGTAACATGGTCAAATCTGCTCATGTTAGCTTTCCCCCTGATCTCTGGGCTTTAAAATTTAATTTGACTCAATTACATCTGCTCTCATCTTTTGGTTTTGGAAACTGCTCTTTATCTACCCTCATGTAGATAACTTTGATGATATTCTGAAATGTACTGGAAAGAATAAAACTTCCTTTTTTTCTAGATGTTCAGAATTAGAGTGGGTGCTCAGCGGCCACAGCAAGAATGGACACGCACTGGCAGGCACTAAATGTGTTCCTGCTCAGAGAGAAAGCACAGACCCACACGTGACCAGAGCAGTACACCTTGTACGTGGAAAGGGCTGCATAAAGAACCGCAGTTGATTCCGAGAAGGAAAAAAAAACTGTATTGAGGAAAATTAGGATAAATTAATAATCTATGAACAGGATTCTATGGGAAGCAGTTGGTGGAGCAGGAGGCTACGTGGCTGGAACCCAGGAGCTACAGAGGTGCAGAGCCATGAAAGGAGAAAAAGGAAGTAGAGGATGGCTGGAGGGCTTGGCAGCCCAAGGGTAGGACTCAGGATCACCTAACAGAGAGGCGAGATGCCCTCCTTTGAGGTTCTCAATCACAACTGCCCAAGTTGGGAGGCCCTGAACCAAGAAATTGCCAGGAAGGTGACTACAAACAGGGCTGGAGACCTTTAAAACATGGGCACGGATCTAATCTAATTATTTAAGTATGCAAATGAAGTGGTTTACCTTGCCCACAATCCCCGGGTTAACATGGAAGAGGATTAAATAACACAAACCACTTCATCCAATGTCCTTGCCATCACCCTACCAGTCACCATTCTGGGTGCGGTCTACCACTAGCCACCTTGACCTTGTGGGGGAACAAAGATGCAAGGTCAAGTGCGACATCCAAGGCCTGGATAGGCATTGACAGTACGTGGAAGGCACCTTGGCACATGGCTCCTGCCCAGCGGCCTGGAGCAGGAGGTGCTGACAGGTCTCAGTGGGGCTCCTCTTTGGGAACTGCCCTCTACCAAAGATGGCAGCCTCACCGAAAGGTAGGCCCCCTCCTGCAGGACAGACGACACCTAATGGCTAGTCCACGAAGGACAGAGAAAACTGGCCCTCTGTCTCAGTTGGGAATAATGGCAGGGCCGTTCCAGAGTCGGAGCTTCCCGTGTGGTTGGCCGAAGCCTCTTGCAAATGCATCCAAGTTTAGGTTCTCCCTCTGCCCTATCCCGGTTCTCTCACTCACATACAGGCTCGTTCCTAAGAGCACTTGCCCAGGAAACCTCCTGCAGGCAAATCTGTCCCCGAGTCTTCTCAGGGCCTCTTTCTAACCCAGGACAGACATTAATTACCATGAGGGAATGTGCAGGCCATGCTGCTGAAGTTCAGGGAAAGGGCCAAATCTCAGGCTCAGAAATTAGTACTGGTCTAGGATTCCTAGAGAGTCCTGACCCCGGGACAGGCAGACAGCAGCTATGCTGTGGCTCCTATCTCTGTCCACTTCAGGGTGTTAGGAGACACTAAACCCGTCTCCAAATCACCTCTTTGCAGGGGTAACTGACCTCTCCTTAATCCTGGATTAAGGTCTTAAAGAAGGAAGCCTGCTTGCTGATGTCCCAGTTAAGATGTTGACATGCTGTCCTTAAGAAGGGATCCTGAGTCCCTCTGGCCACTGGCTCAAAGTCTGGGCCACATGATCCCCCACCCCCGTCTCCCTCCACCCCAGGCCCACTCTTCCTTTGACCTAGAGAGAACCAGCAGGCTCTGGCAGCTAACAGGGCTGGAGTCATGAAAACACCATGGCACCGGGAGTGTTGGGGTGGAGGAGGTGAGGGCAAGAATCCTAATCACAATGACTTAGGCAAGAATCCTAATCAAAGCAACGACCCGCCCCACTTGGGGCTCCTGGTGTGTGCCAGAGGCTGCTGTCGCCTCCTGGCCCCACTCCATATGCCCACGTGTCTTAGGAGTTGGGCTGGTCAAAGGGACCAACAAGGACTGAAAACCCAGGTGACAATCAAAGTGCCAGAGCTCATTTTTCGAGCTCCCAGACCCAGCTCGTCTTTCATGGAACCTGCACGCTCCAGAGCGTAACTGGGGAGGCTCCTGCCCAGGTCCTGAGAGAACATCCGCGTGAGGGCAGAGGCCTGCGCTCCAGGCCGTGCAGGCCACGGCTGGCTGGCTGTGCCTGTGCCCGGGCCGCTCCGAGAAGCCTGCAGGCCCGTTGGGGCTCACCTGCAATACAGCGCGCTAGTATACGCGGACGTCCTTTCTCAGCGTCCATCCTCTCCCCACGTGCAGCACAGTGGTCAGCCTGCTCAGTCATCCTTCCCCAAGGGCAGCGGCCAGGCTGCCTGTGCTGCTGTTCCCAAGACAGGTCCCCTCCTAGTGAGGGACACGGATCCATGTCCCTGCTGATAAGGACAACGCAGCCTAGTGGAGGAGTCATTCATGCCACAATGGAAAGCGCACTTTATAGGACAGCATACCTTTCACGGGGTATAGGCACTGAGATGACACTGTGTGTGACCTTGGACATAGATGCTGCCTTCACTCGGGGTCTGTTTCCTCATCTGTTACTAAAAATGCTTGGTCTCGACGACCCCCTCAGTCATTTCCTGCTCTAAAAGTCTATCCATTATTCTTCACCTCACACATCTCCTTGTGCTAAAAAGAAGCAAAAAAGTTGAGCTCTGCGACCACAGAGAGTGAGGCAGGGAAAGCAGCAATGCTGACCACAGCAGGCAGGGCCTGCGACCCAGGCTGACAGTCCAGTGCTCGCTGTGCGTTCTCTCTCCTGGCCTCAGCACTGCCAGGAACTATCTGCCTCCCGTCTTCCTACCTCTGCATTTCTGGCCTCGCCAGAGAAGAAGAGTGAAAAAGCCACCAGGTGGCTGTGCTGGGCAGCGGGGAGGCACTCTCTCCTCCTAAACTCGATGTCAGGGGTGTCCAACCCTTTGGCGTCCCTGGAACACACTGGAAGAATTGTCTTGGGGCCCACATAAAATATACTAACACTAACGACAGCTGAGGAGCTTTTAAAAAAGATCTTACAATGTTTTAAGAAAGTTAATGAATTTGTGTCGGGCCGCGTTCAAAGCCATCGTGGGCCACATGCAGCCTGCGGGCCGTGGGTTGGACAAGCTTGCTCTAAACCATTTCTTAGTAAAGAATTCTGGCATAGCCTGACTCCTCCAGTCTAAACCTAATGGGTGCTAGAAGGGAACAGGTAGCAATAGAAGAGATGTGACTAAGGAGATAAGTAGCCAGTGGCAAGCTGGGGACGCAGATGCACCAGGGACATATGATGTGACAGCCTGACAGGACCATACGCTTCCATGAAAATCACACTCCTTTCCCACAGTCCACATGCAGTTGATCATTCAGCCTCGTGCCCCAGACACTGGCACCTGCTTATGTAAGGGGTGCTGCAGAATCAGCAGGACCTTTCTTCTACATCTCCCGAAGGAGTGTGAAAGTCTAGTTACCAGTGGGCAAAGGCCAAAGCTTGGCATGAACCAACACTATAAAGTGGCTATGAGAAGAACTAAAATGATGAAGGAGGTAAGAAACCCATTGCAAAAAATAGTGGTAGGAGCATATCTAGAAAGAGAACGATACTTTATGAGGTCTACTATTCAGGGAAGATAAATAAGGCAGTGTGGGTCTGGAAACTTTGCCCTATGCAAAACTCTAGTAACTAGGGGATGTTTAGACTGGACCAGAAATACCTTAAACAGGATACCATATATTAAGAGGAAGAGAAGAGAGAAAGCCAAAGGAGGGAAAAGTCTAATTTTTTGTTTCTCCAAAGGGAAGTTATCAGATCGTGTCACTGGATTTGAAATCATTGGTACTATTCTAAGAGTTTGGGTAGCCAAACATTGCAAGTGGGTGGATCGTAAAGGGTGAGCCCCTGGTCAAGAGACTAGTTTCATAGCCCCATCTCCATGTGGGTCCAGATGACCTGTTACAACCTCCCGACTCCAAGACATCCGCTGTGGCGGAGCATGCCCAGTAGATGACACCCAGCGAGGCTCCAGTGTGGGACTGAGCACCAGACCTCCTGATTTTTGTATTGAAAACCACTGGGGATCTCCACGTGCTTCTACTCTGTACATATTTCTTTCCTGGATTGAGAGGTACGGTCTTCCGCCTACTGTTAGGGACCAGAAATACAAGGGCTGTCCAGAAAGGATCCAGCCATGTAATATGAAAAACAGAGGCATTTATGGCTGGCTTTTTTTTTTTTTTTTGCAGACAGCCCTCATACTTGCACAATCTCCACAAGTCTCCAAAGCAGAACGGCCTTTGGGTCTTCCTTAGTCCAATTTCCACTCCAAGCAGTGATCGCTGCAGCTTCCCCAAAGAGAAGAAAAAGAAACCAAAGGAATTTTTCCATTAGCCTCCAAAACAATGAATCAGGGAAGCCGGGATGGCTTAGTGGGTTGAGCGCTCACTTTGCAGCGCCGGGGACTGAGGATCGAATCCCGGCCCCGGCCCTTGCGGACCCATATGCTGAACTGGGAGCTCCCCCAGTTCAGTTCTCTCTGTCTCTGTATCTCTCTCTCTCTCTCTCTCTCTGTCAAAAACAATAAAAATAAAATAAATAAATAAATGGCAAAACAATGAATCAATATTCTTAAGCAATGGGCCAGGAAGCCAAATCCTTCTCCCAAGAGAGGTTGACAAAATGTCCGTCAACCCACTGAGGTCCTGCTCCCACCCATTACCAGGGGTTTCAGAGCCACCAAAGGTATCAAAACTCCCACCAAGGACAGAAATGCTGCTGTGAAGCTTCCTGGAAAGCTTGTAAAATATGCTCAAGTGGGAGTGAGTGGATGCTAGGAAAACTCTGCCCACTGCTGGGAGGCCTGTATGCTGACATTTACAATGAACATGGAAAATATCCATGAGCTGTGAGCCCAGGAGGGCTGGCTTGTTTTCTTCTAAATAATCTCGCATTTGACTCACCAAAAACCCTTGTATTAGGATCTATGAAATACCACTGCCTGGGTGTATGGCATTAGCATTCGCTATTCAACCACTGGCCCTTTTTCCAGCCTTGATTATTTCCCAGAACACCCTGAGGAGCAGGTAGAAATGGAAGAGTTCTATCCTCCCAGGCTGGGCGTCTCTCACACCCTCATGCCATGTCCACAAGCAGCTGGATAAATGCGACTCCCGAGGAATGAATGCAAAGAGAAATTAGAGGGCCCAGGAAGAAAAAGAAGCCTTGAGCTGGATCCTAAACATGGAAAAATGTAGTCCAACAGGCTCATTTGCAGAAAAGTAAAGGTTGAGCAAAACCAAAAAGTTATAATAAAAACTTGGAGCCAAGCTAAACTGAGGTGCCCATTCTGGCTCCACAGTGTTCCTGAGCGTAATGCCACCCACGTCCCCTTGGTGATACATTCCCCCAGTTCCCGCAGATACTTCTGTCCAGTCTCCTTCCTTGAGGTCAGGAAGGCTATGCAGAGGTTCAGTTTAACTCAGGGGGTTGGGTTGGGTGTGGGTAGTAATTAGAAGACCTTGTATTTATGTCTAGCTATTTCTGGCCTATAGCTTGTTTACTCTTCCTTCTCATCCCTCTGAAGAGGTCGGCCTGATTGATAGATGTGGTCTGGCTTTCCTGTGACAGCCTTTCACTGTGTACCACCTCGCCTAGAGGTGGAAATCAGACAGGAACTTTTCTCCTCACTCGTTAGGCCAAGAGACAAGGAAGGAGGGCAAATGGTAGGACCGCCTTCTCAGAGCAAGTCACAGAGAAGCCCCTGAGAACCGCCACTCATTCGCTGAAGTATAAAAGGCTTCCTTTTCCAAGGCCAGCCTGCTAGGGCACCTGCTCAAATCACGATCGCCAACCTGGATGATCAGCTTAAAAAAATAAAAGCTTTCATGAAGAGTTATATAGTGTTACTGATGTGCTAGCTCGTTCTGTTGTTAAGAGAACTTTATAAACTCCTTTAATCCTCATGACGACGCTATAAAGTATCTACGTACTACTTACTAAACTACCCCTGTTTTATACACAAGAAAACTGAGGCACAGAGCAGTTGAGAAGCTTACCCAAGATCACAGAGATAGTAGCTGGTGGGGCCAGGATTCAGAGCCAGTGGTCCAGCTCCCGGGTATCTGCTCTTACCCACTAAAGAGAAGCGGCGTTGTTCCAGTTCATGGGCCCCGTGCAGATATTCGGAATCAGTGCGTCCCCACATGATTTTGCTGACCAGCCAGGTTGGGGCCCTTTAATGAAGTCAGTGGTTCTCAACTATGGAGTGCGTGTTGATATTCAGATCCTTCCTCCCCAGAAGTTCTGGAATTGGAATCAAGAATCTATAGTTTTCACAAGCACCTGACATGGTCCAGTGGGGGGTAGCTCACAAAAGGCACTTGAAAACTATCACCTGGGACAAGTAAACAATGCTCTGTGGCACCTCACCTGGCCTGCAGGACCATTATATTCTCTAGCGGAGTGGCCGCCATGGGGGAGGGGAACTTGGTGGCTGTGTGAGAGCTACTCTGTTCTTTAGCCCTGATGACAAGACCGCCTCAGACACGGAGGAGGAGGGGAGGGGTGGGTGATGGAAGTGAGCTCACCGTCCCTTCACACGTGACAAGCTGCCCATCAGAGGGGTACATGTGGTTGGTAACGGGAAAGGAAAAGAAGACTGGGCGGCCTGGGCCCCCGTCTCCTGCTGCCAGAACAATGGCCTCTTCAAGTCCCTGGCATCTGAACTGGCAGCCGGCCACCAGGGAAGAAAAGAGCCCGCTGTCCCTTTAAGGACGCCCTCTTTCCATAAAGGTCAGAAATGCCAACTGAGCCTGCCCAGCAGCCGCCTTTTTGCCACTCTGGTGCCCTGGGCCACGCTCTCCCTTCCAATTGGTTCTGTGGGTACCCGCTGTCCTCTAAAAAAGACAGAGCTCCTAGGTGACAGCTGCCTTTCCAGGCCATGTTCAGTGACTGGGCAGGAACCACTAATGCGGAGGGGACCCCAGATCTTATTTGCTTCTCAACACCACCCACCCAGGGAGAGTTTATCCCAAGGAAATGGGCTGGGGGGCGGGGGGTCAGAAAGATGATTGGAATAGGAGGGGTAGGGGGTCAAAAAACACTGAACAAGGAATGGACGCTCCACGGGTAACAGAAGAGCAAAGGCCGCTTGATCCAGCAGTGAGAATGGGAGTACAGTGTGGAGGATGCAGGAAGGGTGAGTGGGGACAGCAGGAAATTCAGGATGGTGGTTAGCACGACGAGGGCTTCTCTCCTGCAGACTGGGTTCAAATCCTGCCATTTTATGTAACTCGGGGGTAACTTTCCCAAATTCTCTGTAATATTAGCATACACTGAGCAGTAAATAAGTATTAGAAATGAATACTGGCTATTATTAGGGTCTTAGCCACTCCCTGTGTGTCTCATAGGCAGCTCAGATGGTTAAAGTGTGTCCTCAAAAAGCCCAGATATGGGGATGCCTGGATGGCTCAGGGGGTTAAGCGCTTGATTTGTAGCCCCAAGGTCTGTGTATCGAGTCCCAGTCCCGGCCCATGTGGACCCATATATTGAAGTGGGGTGTGCTTCCCATTTGGGAGGACCCCAGTTCAGTTCCTGCCGGGGTGAGCTTCTCATGTGGGAAGCCTCTGGCTCTCAGGGGCTGGCCTCCCATGCAGGAGGCCCACAGCCCTGTTCCTGCCCTGTGAGACCCCGGCCCACCTGTGTGAAATGAAACTATGTTGAAAAACTAATGACATGCAACTATGCAAACTGCTCTGGGTCCTCCCTCTTCTCTCTCTCTGTCTCTCTCTGTCAAAACAATAAAACAAGTTAAAAAAAAAAAGCCCAGATCCCAGACCACACCCCTGGTTCTAGTAAGTCACCCTGCAAATATGTGCCATGAGGAAAAGGGCCACTCATTTAGAAAACTGCCCGGGTTGGTGCAAATCCTGATTCTCATGGGAAAACAAGTCAAAATCTGTCATCTATTCATAATAGAAAGCAGCGGTCAGCAAACGTTTTCTGTAAAGGGCCAGATAGCATGTATTTCGGGCTTTGAAGACCAGTCTGTCAACACTGCTGAATTCTGTAGAGTTAAAGAAGCCATAGACAGCATGCAAATAAAAAAATGTGGCTGTCCCAATAAAACTTGATTCACAAACACAGGCAGCATGCTGACGCTTGCTGATCCCTGAAATGAAGGGCGGCTTCAATAAAGGCCATGGTGAATCCTTAGGGGAGATAACAAAACATATGGAGGCAGAAGCCTACTTCATGCTCATCTTCCTTGGGACTGCTGAGTATTTCACCCAAGGACTGACTTCCAAAAAATGAGTTTTTGGTCAACAGCAGCCAACTGCAATGGCTCCTTTATGCTGGTTTCCTCAGCATCTGTGCCCAGAGTTTTCTGGGCATCTCTCTGTACTTCTTTTTCTTGTTCTTCTGCACTTCCTCTATGCCTTGAGATCAGGAGCTCACCTTCCCTGAGCAAACTTAGTGACTAAATGGCCACTCATCAAAGTGTCCTGGCCTTCAGTATCCCTCATGGCAAAAATGTCTGCCCTCTACCCAGCTTCCCAAGAAACAGCAGGTTGTTCAGCTTCCTGAACAGGCAGGAGGCATCTCAGGAAACCCACACATACTTTCACTCACTCATTGATGGGTTGACATATGGGAGTGCCTGCTATGTGCTGGGTAAATCACAGAAAATCCACGCTTGACCCTCACCTGCAGTGAGTGGAGCTGCAGAGAGGCTACTATGACTGAAGTCCTCATAAGACCACGTGCTGCATTTCCTTCCTGCTCCCTGGGGTCTTTCTACCTGAGACCTGAAGCACTTCGAAAATCACTTTCCTACTGTACTGAACTTTTACCATGATAATTTCTCCATGACACTAAAAGCCAGAAGGATAAGAAAAGCAGAGAATGAGGAAACTGAGATCAAAAGTAAAGGAGGTGGAAAGGGAAGGCAAAAAAAAAATCACTACTTCAAATTAAAAAAACAAAACAAAACTGCTGCTTATTACATCATTCTTTCTGCACAGAAGAACCTCAATCCACAAATCCACCTTCCTTCAAAGCGCTGCTCCCAATGCATCCACCCTCCCCAGGGAGACTTCCCTGAGAAATTCCTCCAAACTTCAAACTCCAGCGTCCCTTGGAATTCTCCAGTCTAGCTTTTCCACATGGTGTATGCGAGCCTATGATCTCTGTCTTAACCCTTGGCCTGTCATTCTCTAAACCCACATCCTAAATTTTCCTTCTTCCGCATTGCCCAGGGCACATTGTATTCGGCACGTGCTTTCCCTACACTGTTGTTGGCCAAGGACAGGCTTCAATGGAACAGCGTGCTGGTATCAGACAATATCCTCAGGGTCCTGCTATCACTGTTCACACGACCACTCATTCATTCATTCATTCATTCATCCACTCAACAGAACGTACGTTCAAGCACCAAACATCATGCGTATCATGGTGTTCAAGCACCATGCATATCATCGTATATCTTATTTGCAAATTCATTTACCCCTCAAATCAGCCTGGCAAGTTGACATTGTTACGACGTCACTTGTACACAATAAGAGGTGATTCCCAAAGGGATTATGAAGCATACGGGTGACTGGTGGGAAGTGACAGACTATTATGCTCTGGAAAACAGGTGCTCATCTACCTGGGTGGGTGCTGTGATGCTAGAAAAATGACCATGACCTGTCATAGTCCCTTCTAGTCCCGTTATGAAAAATTCAGTCATCTGGGTATTATAAAAGTAGACACAATCTTGTATCAAAATGGACCAATGCATTAAATAACAAAACATAATCAGAGAAGCACTTAAAGAAAGCAGAAGTGAATAGGTATATTCTTAAGGTTGGGAGGAACTTTCTATGAATAACACCACATACACACCATAAAGGGAAAGGGTGATTGACTGAATCACATTCAAACACACTTCTATGTACCCAAAAATCAACTCCAAGGTGTAAAAGACAAAAATTTCAGGGAAAATACTTACAATGTGTATGACTAAGGGTTAATATCCTGATATTAAAGACTCCTGAGCCATGAAAAAGACAAACATCTCAACAGGAAAGTGGTCAAAGAAAAAAAAAGGCAATTCATAGAAGAAATATAAATGGGTACTGAGTAAATTACAAAGCATGTCAACAATCATCAAAGAAATGCAAATCAATGTAACTATGAGATACCAGTTGTGGAATATCAGATTGTCAGGGACTAAAAAGAATAGTAATAACCAGGTAGGCAAAGGAAGGGGAGGAAACAAACCTCTCAGAACTTGCTGGACAGCAGCCTGGCACTATGGATTAGAAGCCATTGACCTAGAAATCTGGCTTCTAATTTTTTATCCAAAGAATGTTAGTAGGAAATTAATTTTAATCTTGAGGAATTAGAAATAACCTAAAGTCAAATGTGAGGAGAGGGGACAAATACTTGAGTACTTACAATGCTACCCTTAAAACTAAATACAGAAATCAGTATTTATCATTATAGAGATCAGATACGATTAAAGAACTTCAGAACAATATATAGAATGAGTTATAATGTCATCGATCTATGTATATTTTTCTATGTATTGCATACATCAAGCTTGTCCAACCCGTGGCCTGGGATGGTTTTGAATGCAGCCCAACACGAATTTGTAAACTTTATGAGATTTTTTTTTGAGACTTAAAAAAAATACCTCATCAGCTATCGTTAGTGTATTTTATATGTGGCCCAAGACAATTCTTCCTCCAATGTAGCCTATGGAAGTCAAAAGATTGGACAATCCTGGTATACATAGAAAAAAAAAATAGATCAAATGATAGAAACCATAATGTTAATAATAGTGATTATCTATGAGGGGTGGTATTAAGACTGATTTCTTTTTCTTGACTTTTTATTTTCTAATTTTCCTACAATGCCCACTAACAGTGTATTAAACAAAAATTCAAACAAGTTAAAACTACTGATAATTTTTTCTTTTTCCAAAAGAGAAGAAATATATAAAAGAACTTTGAAAAGCTAAAAGGACTATACAAATTCAAGGGGATAATCAATTACTCACCAAATGTGTTTTTGAGCACTATGTATAAAGCTTTGCAGAATGCACAATGAGAAAATAAAAATTAGAGTAACTCTACTCACAGAGAAGATTTAGTATGTTATAAAAGATAGAATGACATTTTTTCCAAGACAGTGGAATTCATTATGGGAATCCTAGCAAAGTGCTCAGAGAATGAAAAAGAACTAATTAATTCCTATTTACTATCACCTCTTCTTTAAGGAAGTGATAGTAAAGCTCAATTCTGAAGGATAAATAGTGTTTCCATAGGCAGAGAAAGGGGAGCAGAAGCAAAGGAGCAGGAAAATCCAAGACTGTGGTGATAGGAGAAGGTACATGGCACACGAGGGCTGTCCGGGAAAAAAATCCAGTCATTGTCAATATAACAAGAACAGTTACATGGCTGGAAACTTTCCGGACAGCCCTTGTACTCTGCAAGAGGTTGGTGTGCTGGGGACAGTGGAGTTTGTGGAAGGAGGGAGTGACTGTGAGCTGCACTGTCAGGCTGAGCCAGGCTGGAGAAGGCCTTCCGTGCCATGTGAACGTGTATTGTGTAGGCAACGCGGAGCTAACCTCAGTTTTTGAAGAAGGGTTGGAAATCGCTCCTGAATGACAGCTGAATGAAAAATGGACTGCTGGTGGGAATGTAAACTGGTACAACCACTATGGAAGGCAGTATGGAGATTCCTCAAAAAGCTAGGAATGGAATTGCCTTATGACCCAGCAATACCTCTCCTGCGTATCTACCAAAAAAACCTGAAAACCCTAATTCACAAAGCTATATGTACCCCAGTGTTCATCGCAGCACTGTTCACAGTGGCCTAGTCATGGAAACAACCCAAGTGTCCTCTGATACATGACTGGAAAAAGAAGTTGTGGTACATTTACACAATGGAATACTACTCAATAATAAGAAAAGATAAAATACAGCCATTTGTGACAACATGGATGGACCTTGAAACCATCTTATTAGCAAAATAAGTCAGACTGAAAGAATCAAACATATGAGCTCACTTATAGGCAGAATATAAAACTAAAAGTAACAAAGAAACAAAAACTCATGGACATAATCAATAGTTTAGTGGTTACCTGAGGGTAAGGGTCGGGAGTTGGGAGGGAGAGCTGGGGGGGTGGGGTTTGGGTAGGGAGGGGTCATCAAATATATGGGATGGAAAGAGAGCTGCTTCTGGGTGGTGAGCACATAATGCAATGCATAGATGATGTAATGTAGAATTGTACACCTGGAAAATATGTAATTGTTATCAACCAATGTCACCCCAATAAATTTAACAATAAAAAAAGAAAGAAAGAAAGAAAGAAGGAAAGAAAGAAGGAAGGAAGGAAAGAAGGAAGGAAGGAAGGAAGGAAGGAAGGAAGGAAGGAAGGAAAGAAAGAAAGAAAGAAAGAAAGAAAGAAAGAAAGAAAGAAAGAAAGAAGGAAGGAAGGAAGGAAAGAAGGAAGGAAGGAAGGAAGGAAGGAAGGAAGGAAAGAAAGAAAGAAAGAAAGAAAGAAAGAAAGAAAGAAAGAAAGAAAGAAAGAAAGAAAGAAAGAAAAAATGGACCTGAGAATTACAAGAAGCAATCAGATTATTCAGTCACAATAAGGGAATGAAGTGCTGATAGATGCTATGACTTAGATGACACTGAACACATTATTCTAAGTCAAAGAAGTCAGTCGCAAAGGTCTGCACATGTACAGAGGGTGCCAAAAAAAGTATACACATTTTAAGAAAGGGAAAAAAACTATTAAAATTGTAAAACTTAATATATCTGGATAACAAAAGATGAGTCAAGTCACGTTTGACTTCTGCAATTACAAAAGGTGTTCAAAGAGTTTACCATCAGCATCCAGACACTTCTGATTACGGCAAACGACTGACTGAGCAACGTTGACCAACGTGTCCACCTGTATCGTTGCGCATGCCTTTTCAATCTACCACGCGTCTCAAACTTATCATGAATATGTGCAACTGTTAAGCATGTTGGAGGTTCTGTGGCACACTCACACCTCCATTGTCATTGTACTTGCACAACGTTCTCAAATTTCAAATACCACTTCCAAATGGTCTTGCACTCCTGGAACGACAACTATGCTTCCGCCGTTTTCTCTGCCTGCCCTGTCTGTCACATGGTGACGCTCGCACTCATTTGATTAACACCATCTTTTGAGTAAACTACACATTGCTACCATAATTCAATTCAATTTCAAAAAGTAATACACAGATAACATCTCTTAAAACGTGTATACACTTTTTGGCAGCCCCGGTATTTGGACATATGATTCCATGCATTAAAGTCTAGAACAGGGGAATAGAGACAGAAAGCAGAGTCGTGGTTGCCTAGGACTGGGTTGGGAGAGGGGGGAGGGTGGCTAGCTAAAAAGTACAGGGCTTCTTTTTGCGGTGATACAATGTTCTACAATTGACTGGTGATAGATGCTCATAACTGCGAATATACTAAAAACCACTGCATTGTACACTTTAAATGAGGTAATTGTATGTCTTATGATTTATATCTCAATAAGGCTGCTTAGCAAAGAAGAAGAGATCAGCCAGGTGGCTATTGCAACAGGCCAACCAAGATATTTGAAGGTTATGAATTAAGACAGTAGCAGTAGTCATGGGCAGAGGACAAATCAGAGAGACACTGCAAAGACAGAACTGTGTGGGGAGCGAGGGAGAGCAAGTAAAAAAATAGCTCGTAAGTTTCCCCTGGGAGTGACCAGAAGAGGATGTGAAAGGAAGGTGGGATGGGAAACTATTATAAACATGCTTTATAATAGTTGCATGCTTTTTTTCATGCAGTGAGTTTGAGTTTAGCCCATTCCAGAAAGTAAGGGAACAGGGATAGATCTGGAATTGATAGTCCTGGCTGTGGTGACTAAGGGTCTTTTGTGACTGGTAATGATAATTATTATTTTTAGCCCTACTGACCAGATTAGAAGTGGTCCTAACCTGTGCCTAGAAATATACTTAGGAAAATTTAGCCAGAAAAAAAATAAGTTTTAGACTGCAGCAAGCAAGAAAAACAACTCTATAGCTGCACATACAATACTCTCTGCACTCAAGAGGTTGGCATTTACTGCTCCACCTTTGGTGGAAAGAGCACTATCATTGCAGTTACACATGTAATGGTTTATACACACTGCTCAGTAGCTAAATGACAGTGGTTAGCTCCTACTACTAATGGGGCTCACAATGATACAGATTTATTTTGCGTGTTTATATCAAGGGCAAGTGGTAGAAACTCTTAGTTTATGAAATCATAGGATTAAAAAAAGATCATTTTAAAATGCCAGTCAGTAGGTACAAAACAAATAAATACATCAAAGGGGTACATTTAGACCAAAAAGATAGCTAAGAAAAATGATCACTTTCCTAAAATTTGCATGCTGAGGTTTCTCAAGTTAGGCTTCTGGAAGTAGAGGGGTTTTGCTTGTTAAGGCATAATGCCCAGGGTCATAAACTCTGACCATTCAGTTAGGGATAAAAAGTTGAGGTCCCTGCAGGGAAGCTATTATGAAACAAGGAGGCTCCCAGTCTCAGGAGAAAGAGCCCCAAAAATAATCTTAACTGAAAGACAAATCTGTTTTCACTACAGCAGGAGAGGCAGCTCAGGGGACTGTGGAATTTTCCGATAACCTGCAGCGGTGCTGAGACCCCGCCTGGGAGAGGGTCAGCTTCCGGCTCCCCTGCCCCTGCTTTGGGGACCCCACCAGGACCGGTTCTTCCTCATCTTTGTGTTCCAACTCCCTAGCCTCATGAGTGCTCAAGAAATGTTCCTCAAGTAAACAAATGAGCACCCAAATTAAGAGAAGACAGGAAGGGGATGCTGGGATAACTCAACAGGTTGAGTGCTTGCCTAGCAACCACAAGGTCCAGGGATCGAATCCCGGACAAGTCCACATGCTGAACTGTAGCACAGCTGGTAACCACCAGGATGGTGATGAAAGTTCTCCCATGCAGGAGGCCCCCAATTTGATTCTGCCCTGTGCGGCCACACATCCACCTGTGTGGAATGAAACCATGTCAAAAAAATAATGATGAACAACTATGGAGACTGCTTTGGGCCCTCCCCCTTACTCTCTGTCTGTCTCTCTCTCATCTTCTCTCAAAAATAAAATAAATCTAAAAAGAAAGAAGAGAGAGAAGACAGGAAGAACCCTGTGGAAACTTGGAAGAATGTTAAAGGGACTGGGGAAGCCAGGATGGCTCAGAGGGTTAAGCACTCGCTTTGCAGCCTCAGGGATCGAGGATCAAATCCCGGCCCCAGCCCGTGCAGACCCATGTGCTGAACTGGGCTGTGAGTCCCAGGCCCCCAGTTTGGTTCTTGCCCCCCCCAGTTCAGCTCCTGGCTCGAAGGGGAGTGCCTCCCATGAGGGAGGCCCCCAGCTCAGTTCCCACCCTGCGTGTTCCCCCGTCCACCTGTGTGGAATGAAACTGTGTTGAAAACTGATGACATACAACTATGGAGACTGCTCTGGGCCCTCCCCCTTCGCTCCGTCTCTCTCTCTCTGTCAAAAACAAAACAAAACAGGAAGCTGGGATGGCTCAGTGGGTTAAGAGCTCTCTTTGCAGCCCCAGGGACCGAGGATCGAATCCAGGCCTTGGTCCTTGCGAACCCATATGCTGAGCTGGGGTGTGCCTCCCATGTAGGAGGCACCTAGCTTGAATCTCACTCTGCACAGCCCCCGCCCACCTGTATGGAATGAAACTAAGTTGAAACTGATGATATACAACTATGGAGACTGCTCTGGGCCCTCCCTCGTCTTTCTCTCTGTCAAAAACAATAAAATAAATCTTAAAAAAATAATAAAAGAATGTTAAAAGGTCTTGTCCTCCAGAGAGCCTTAGCCAGGAGTCCCTGAGGACTGGTAAGTGGTCACATCTATGTCTCTAATCTCACCTGTCCTCTTAGGGATGAGGGCATTAGTGATCTGCTGAATGTCACTGACAAGTTCCAGCCTCCAGTTAAGTGACTGAGTGACCATATCATGTAGGACATATGACTTAGAAAAGTTCCAGCAAAGAGACAAAAACACAGGATTCGGGAGGTGGTAAGTTGACAGGGAAGGTCAAACTGGCTGCTGCCAGTGGCCTACAACGATCTTTCCAGGCTGTTCCAAGAAAGACAAGGATCAGAGTTCTCTGTATCCATCTAGGGCCTGACAAACAACTGTGGATTTTAAGTGTGTGGAGAGCAAGGACCAAGCTCTCTTTGAGCAACAGCAAACATAAAACAGTAAAGGCTGCAATGGTAGCTTAATATTTACAAGGTAGTTACAATGTGCCAGGCCTCCTCCTAAGTGCATTAACTGAATGTCATTTCACCCTCCCAAACCTCAACAGGTGCCATTAGCACCATTTTATAGATGAGAAAATGAAGAACTGGGGAGAGTGAGCGGCTGGCCTGGAGTCATAAAACTAAAAAGCAGCAGAGCCGTCTGCACTGCTCCTTGGGGTCCACACAGAGCCAAAGGGAGGGGGCTGCACATTAGGAAGCAGCCATTATTGCCAGGGCTAGAACAAAGAGGTGCCGGCTGAGAAGCATCACCTATCTGCCCTGGTGAGGGGAGGGGGGACAGTCCCCACCCAGACTCGAGAACCCAGTCAGTGCCCAGTCCCCAAGATCTGTACTGGGGGAAGGGGTTGTCTCCCAGCCTTTTAATATTTTCATAAATCTATGAAACAAATAAAACAAAACAAAAACCACAACTGAACAGCTTTCAAAGGTTTAGGTAATGTCCTGGTGAATAGACAATGTTTAATTATATAGGTAACTCTTGAACAACACAGGTTAGGGCACAGATACCCCACAGAGTCAAAAATCCACATTTAACTTGACTCCCCCCAAACTTAAAAGATGAATAGCCTACTATTGACCAGAAGGCTTACAAATAACAGTCAACAACCACAGACTTTGTATTTTATCTGTATTATACGAGGGCTGTCCGGAAAGTACCCAACCGTGTCATATGAAAAACAGCGGCACTGATGGCTGGATTGTTTCCGGACAGCCCTCGTATACCTTATATAATAATAAAGTCCGCTAGAAAACGGAAATGTGAAGAAAATCGTAAGAAAAATATATTTGCAGGATTCATTGAGAAAAATCCACATGTAAGTGGTCCTGCACAGTCCAAACCCATGTTGGACTATTTCTTTACGCTGTACACATACATTATATACTTTTTGTATGCATAATACATTCACAATTTTTTTAATTGTTTATATAAACCCAGACTCAGCCCTGAAGTGACAGCCACCAGATCAGCAATGACTAGGGTCATGCCTCACCAGAGGGGTGAGTTTGCTGGGAAAAATTATTTTACTATATGATCGATCAACTGATAAAGAGAGCACCACCAGCCAGAGAGAGTGCCCCACCTCCTAGGCAAACCCCTCCTAAATTGTTAAGGTTAAACTCCAGATTTTAGGAAGCTGGGATAGCTCAGCAGTTGAGCACTTGCCTCCTAATCACAAGGTCTGGAGTTCGATTCCTGGCGTGGCCCATACAAGTCCCCTATGTTGAACTGTGGCACAACTGATAAACCACAGGGATGGTCGGCAGCAGAGGTTCTCGCCTCCCATGTGGGAGGACCCCCAGTTTGGTTCCCGCCCCTGCGTGGTGGCCTCACATCCACCTGTGTAGAATGAAACCTCATGCCACAACTAATGATGTACAACTATGGAGACTGCTCTGGGTCCTCCCCTCCTCTCCTCCCCCACTCTCTCAAACAATAAAATAAAAAAAACAACAACAGCAACTCCAGATTTCCACCAAATGAACACTCTTTTCTCACTAACTGAGTGAGTACAGTGGAGAGGTTAAGAGCATATGCTTTAGAACTAGACACTTTTCGTTTTATCCCAGTTCTGACACTTACCACATGGTCTTGAGCCTGCTACTTAAATTTCTTTGAGACTCAGTTTCTTTACCTGCACAATGGGATAAATATTACCTTCCCGGTAGGGTTGCAGGAGAGTTGTATGAGACTTAAATGAAAAAGGAATGCTCATAGTAGCACTGTTATTATAAAGCGCTATTATTATGATTTCAACCCTATTCTTCACACACGCCCCCAAGCTATGCACTCACTCCAATTCTTGGCCCCAGAGCATCTTGCCCAGGAAGATAGGAACTACACCTCCAGGCTTTTTGGTCACACTGAGTCTGAGGACTTCTCCCAGCTGAGAACAGCAGGCCTGCAGGCCTCTCACTAGCTTCGGAGACTGTCTGTAGGTAAGCCCTGTCCTGTCCTTAAACCTCTACCCAGCAACCCCACACACCCCTCTGTTCTCATCGGGCTGATCAGCTCTCTCTCCCACCGGACCCTCCTTCTGGGTTCTGTGGCCCAGTTCTTGCTTCTTCCCTTCCTAACAGACCTGCTCAACTCTCTTAAAGTCTCAGTGGCCTCTATCCTTCAAGGATCAACCCATATCCCACCTCCTCCATTCAGTCCTTCTCCCATTTATTTTGTCCATTACTGTTCTCTCCCTCTCCGTTTTTTTGCACATTGTTGGTAGTTATAATTCATGTCATTAATTGTCTTTGTTAACCTCCTTAGGCTAGTTCGCTAACTTTTCATGGGCATTAGTCTGCACATTGCTTTGTCCCAATAGCGTTAAAAGCAGGGACTGCAGTCACACAGCTCCAACACTTTTAGACTGTGTGACCTTGGGCCACTTAATTAACCTCTCTGTGCCTTAATTCACTGATTTATAAAATCTACAAATCTAAAAAACTGCTATGAGTTAATATATAAAAATAATTTTAAATATCAACAGTAGTTATTATGTATTAGCTGCCATTACTCAGAGCTTTGTCATCATCACTATTTCTAGTGACTAGAAAAAGATTCTAGCTAGGAAGTATTCAGTAAAAACATAAGACTTTGGGGATGCAGGGGTAGCTCCGCAGGTTGAGTGCTTGCCTTGCAACCAAGAGGTCTGAGGATTGAATACCAGCCCACTGCTGAGATGGCTTAGCAGCCAAGTTTCTTGCCTCTTATGCAGGAGACCCCCAGTTTGGTTCCTGCCCCACATCTACCTGAGTGGAATGAAACCATGGCACAACTAATGATGGACAATGATGAAGATTGATCTGGGTCTTCCCCCCCCCCCCCCCCCGCCTCTCTCATCTTCTCTGAAAAAAAAAAAAAATCTTAAAAAAAAAAAAAATCACTTTGTTGCACTTACGAGGTATTTACCTAAACTACAGGGCAGCAAACTTTGTGTAAAGGGCCAAAAAATAAATATTTTCGCTTTGTGGGCCATAGCTCTCTGTCACAGCTACTACTACTCTGACATTACAGCGTGAGAGTAGGCACAGATGATGTATAAATAAATGAGCCCGGCTGCATTCCAATAAAACTTTATTTATAGATATTGAAATCTGAATTTCATACAGTTTTCACATGCCATGAAATATTACATGACTTGATATTTTCAACCACTTAAAAATGTAAAAAAACATTCTTAGCTTACAAGCTGTACAAAAACAGCCACAGCTGAGCTTGGCCCACAGCTGAGCCCTGCTGAGCTCTGGTCTAAGATCATACACGATCCTCCAAGACATCTCAAATTAAAGCCTTTGTTCCACAGGCGGTGAGAAAACACTGTCAGGTTCTAAGAAGTGGCATGAGCCTGTGCCCACACTTGCATAAAAGCAGCTATGGGGGCATCACTGGTGCCCAGCTGCATTTCCAGTCTTCTCCTGCCACTCAGAAGCCCACCTTTCCCAGCTTCCCTGAAGCCTGGCCACGTGCTGAAAGGCCAATGGCCCTGCACTCGTATCTGCTTCTGAGAAGCAGCATTTGAGGAGTTATGTTCTCCACTCTGTGTAGTGATTGTGGAGGAGGGGCCAGGAGAGTCCACAGGCTGGACCACTGACTCAGCACATGGGGGACAGCTTCCCTGGAGGGCTTTCCAGAGCCCGTGAGGGACTTGGAGTGGTCAAGGACTAACCTGAGTGAGTCAAGCTACTGGGTGGGTACGGGGCAGTGGTTATTATTACAGTATAACCCACCCTTTCCAGTCTACTTCAACATCTCTCTGCAAACACACCCAAGAACCGCATTAAAGATATGTAATCACAAGGACACCTAGCAACATCCAGTTCATCACATCCCTTTCACCTTTCCTCATTTAGGAAGCAAATGCCCAGCCTTCTGGACAATTTAGCAAGAGATCAGAAGTATGCTTCTCTTCTTCCAGTTCTATTAATATCGTAAGAAATCCTAAATCTTTACTTCCAGCTATAAAACAGGTAGCAGCAAAGACCCTCACGTGCTTGTGACCTGATTTGTTGGACACAGCCTCCAGAAGCTTACATGCCAACAGAGTAAATCGCTTCCTTCTTAAAGTAATAATGATGACGCCAACAAAAAACAAAGCAAGTAATGTTTACTTGCTGCGTATTTCAAGCCAGGTGCAGCTTCCCAAAGCAGAAACCTGGGTGAAGTGAAGGAAAGCAAGACCTGTTCCTGTAAGAAATCTGTGGCATCCAAAGTTCAGTTGTTGCCTGAGCTGTCAGGTGACCCACACTCAGTGTCCCCAATGTTCCAGACTGGGGAAATTCCCAATTCCCACTCCACCAAAGAATACAGTACATCTCACACTGCTACCAAGGGTGTACCTGCTAGGGATACCTGGAAATGAATACTTAATATTTTCACAGAACACTTTATTTTAGTGTCCCCTCCTGGCTGAAGATGTGTGCCAACAGTCTACACCACAAGCAACTCGTTCTCTCAGGACGGCGGCCTGTTTCGAAACCATTAGTAAAAAGGAAGCTGAGAGACTAACTAATCTGCCCAGCACTGCTATTTAATCCCACTTTCAAAACAGCTACCACTCGAGGCAAACAGAAGTCACCCACACGGCCACACAGCAGGTCAAAAGGTACTTAACGACATTCAGACTCAGAGGTGGCTCTGCAGAATCGGAAGCTACTAAAACACCCCCACCTTTCCTGTAGCTCACCTTCTGGTGAACATCTGAATAGCTGGGAAGCTTGGCTTTAAGGAAGGTGTGCACAGGCCATATGAGGGCTTCTTCCTCCTGCTCTAGCGGAAGAACCTCAAAAGATAAATATATGTCCTGATCCCAACACTCCAGAGACAAATTCCAAATTTTTCCTTATATCTAATTTAAGTTCTCCCTGATGCAACCTAACCCACTTCTCCTTCTATAGACCAAAATCAGAGCTGAAAAAAGAAATGGCACTCCAAATCATTAACAGATCTGAAGAAAAGAGTACACTGGACAGTTGACCTTTAGATCAAATAAAATATGGATGACCATTAATCTCCAGGAAATATGGAGGAGTGCAAAAGTGAATTTCTGTCCCAGTTACCTGGTAAAGAACATAAATGAGTAGTCTCTCTCACACAGCACTGATGTTCCTAATACAGACTGTGAAAGCAGCATGATCGCTCCCTTACCCACTCAAATACAACGAGAAACTTCAAATTCCTCTCATCTGTGGACCCAGACCTGGCCACAGAAACTTGTCCCCTGCTCTGTGTCAAGAACTATGTGCCCCTTTTCCCCCCAGAATGAGAATCTGCCAGCACACTGACTTTCCTGAAGGTCTGTCACTGCCTGCAGGTTCTGCAGAGACTGCACCAGCAACCCAACAGATGTGTCACCAATGCACGAGGACAGAGAACCAAGACAGATGTCACTACAGTCTGCCAGGGCCTATGGGGCCCAAAGCAATCTGGACAGGAAGCAGTGCCAGAAAACCAGAGATCTGGAGGTTCAAAAGCTCCTCTATCATGATCAGGAATGTCTTTACATCACAAAGACATAACAGAAACCATTCACCAAGTAGAAGCTGAGGAGGGAGGACTGACGAACTGCTCTTTACATAAGTTACTTAGACTCCAAACTGCACGTGCCCCACAGCTCTGTGCTGCACAGCCCTGGATGTTGCAAGGGTCATCCCATCTCTAAATCTCCCCCACCGATGCCCCCACCTCGCTCACCCTGTTATCAGGACATGGAATCGCAGAATCATCTTTGAGGGAGCCTGGAGTCCCTGCTCTAATGTTGGGGGTGGGGGCTGGATTGGGGAGAGGATTTCTATCTCACAGTCTAGCCACTTCTCAATCACAGCTTCATCCAAAAGGATCCCATGATAACTTTGGGATTCCCACAGTGCTTGTTGTTCATGGCATGTATCTGTCCCTCATCATCTGACTTTTTGATAGGTTGTGTGTGTGTGTGTTCATGTGTATGTGTGTGTGTGTGTGTGTGTGT
>PVKE010000744.1:0-125621 GCA_004027555.1 Craseonycteris thonglongyai | reverse complement strand
TGATCTGATTAGGGCACTGCGTGCTGTCCCTTGAGTTCGGATGTTAAATTGTCCACAGTCTTGTGGGGCTTCCACGCTCCCCAGGTCTCAGCTTCCAGCCCGCCCTCGATCCAGCTCCACTGTGACCGTAGCCCCCCAATCCCCCTTTGTTTTTGCCAGCCCCGGGCCGCGCTCCGAGTCTCTGTCCCCGAACCGCTGCTTCCCTTTTCCTCTCCCACTCTCCCCTTTTTTCTCTAACCTTTGTGTGTTGTCCTGCGTTGTGTGGTTCTCTTAGTTGAGGTTTCTTCTCAGGGTTTCTCCTGTGGATTCCCCTCTGTTCACAAGGCCCTTCCCAGGCAGTTATCGGCGTTCTCCTCTCATGCTGCCATCTTGGATCTCCTCTTCATAAATCAACTTTTAACAGACTTGTACAGCTTCTGACAAGCTTTCTCTATTTTTTATTACATTACCCATAATACATTTAAATGTTGAAAACAGTTTGGTTCAGAATTACAGCAGACAAAGGCCCCATTTCTCCTCGGTGTTCGTGCCTTCCTTGGGGGTAAGGTCTGTCCTGCACCCACGGCTCTGTGTAATTTCCACCTCAGAGAGCTCACCTACAAGAACACCTACTCTACTATGCCCCATATTGTGATATGGCTTCTTGGTTTGGTATAACGTTTCTCAGGATGCTTGTTCCCTTTTCGTTATAGAAGTTCTGATAGAAACTTACTTGGCTACATCAGGAACACATTTCAGAACCCAATCTTACTTCCTTCAGGAATGAATTTTCCACAGACACATTTTGCATAATTAGAAAGCTTCTCTCCAGTGAGGTATTAAGTCTTTCTTGTGCCTATCCTCGGTTCTGGGATTTAATGCATTTCCAGGTCGATTCCCATGTAGTTCCAATTCTTTCTACCCCACTTACTTAGTAATTTAGCAAACACAACTCTCTCAGCTCCCACTCTCCAGATTACAGCTTAGTATTTCATCCTCACCTGAATGATATTTTATGAGTACTATATTACACATATGTTGCTCTGTTAAAAATATTTGGATCATTCCCAAGTATTATTTTGTATCCTTCCTGGTTCCTATTTATCCTGATTTCTAAGAAATGTTAGGATCTAAGGAACTCGGAAAAACCAAAGGCAAACTTGGGTTGTGAGGTACAAAACCAAAGATGCTGAAAAGAGTTTGGTCCACAGGAATATGCAAATCTCTGAGCAGAGTCTGTATTGGTACCATCCGAATCTGAGCCAACAGCATCGCCCTTGGAAGTCCAAGAAGGAACTGATCTCTGGGCTGAACGCTGTCATACCAACAGAGCAAGAGAAGACAGGAAGAGGGGGTGAAGCTGACTCTCTCCGCATGCTGCGGCTGGGATTGTCAGCCTGACCAGTTCACTTTCAAGCTACAAGGGGACTCACCATTGCCTTTCACTGATAGATGTGTGCTCAGTGAGGCAGCTGGAAAAAAGGACAACACATTTAAGAGGATCCAAAAGTAACAAGAGAGACATTCCACTTACATTTAAAGTAAATGTTGGTAGAACTGTAGTTTTTATTATTTGATTATTCATATGTTTGACCATTTTTATTTTATCATTATTATTATTTTTTCTCTTAAAGAAGTCTAAGATTCCTTGTAATTCTTTTTTGATGGTGATGAACTCCTTTAGCTTTTTCTTATCTAGAAAGCTCTTTATCTTTCTTCTGATTCGAAATGACAGTCTTGATGGGTAGAGTCATCTCAGTTGTAAGTCCTCGCTTTTCATCACTTTGAATATTTCCTGCCAATCCCTTTTGGCTTGAAAAGTTTTCATGGAGAAATCAACTGGCCATCTTATGGGAGCTCCCTTGTCAGTAACTGACTGCTTTTGCTGCTTCTAAGGTTCTTGGTTTTTAACCTTGACCTCTTCCACTATGATGTGCGTTGGTGTGGCCTCCTTGGGTTCATCTTGCTTGGGACTCTCTATGCTTCTGAGCTTGTGTGTCTATTTCCTTCACCAGGATAGGAAAGTTTTCAGTCATTATTTCTTCAGTTAAGTTCCTAATGCCTTGCTCTCTGTCTTCTCCTTCTAACAAGCAATTTTTTCGCAGAAATTATCAGATTATAAAATTTATGTGAAATACTCAAAACAATCTTGAAAAGGACAACAAAATTTGACAACTTGCAGTACTTGATCTCCAAATTTATTTTTACATACAGAGAATTAATAAGGGAAGGAGCCAAGGTAATTTAATGGGAAAAATTGTATTCTCACTAAATGATAATTGAAAAACTGAATATTGGTAAATTTCAAAAGGGAACTTAATACTTATCATGCACCATGCAAGAAAATTAACCCCAAATTGAGCATAGCTATGAAAAATTACAAAATACTTAAAATAAGCATAATATAAATGTTTTCATCATTGAGATAGTCAATTTTCAATAGCTATGTTACCATAAATACAGTGCATAAAATAATTATTTGTTAAATTGGATTTCTGTAAAATTAAACACTTTTGCTGCTAGAAAGTTATTATTAAGGAAATGAAAATGAGAGACACTGAGTAAAATAAAACATTGGCCATGCATATACATAAAAATGAATGTGTATATACAAAACGTGAAAATAATTAGAATTCAATAATATGACAAATAGCACATGAAAAGATGTTTAATTTTGTCATTAAGAAAATGCAGATTAAATATATAGTAAGCTGGCATCATAGAAATTATATTACAAGGACTGACAATAGCAAATTGAGATGAGGCAACTAGAAATTTCATACATTGCTGGTCAAAATTTTGCAAACACTTGGCATTGTCTTTTGAAGCTAATTGTACATTTACACTATGGCCAAGTGATTCAGCTCTAAGGCATTTACTCGAGACAGAAAATCATGTGACCACAAAAAGATGTATACATTAATGTTCATAGCTGCTTTAATTCATAATGACCCATATCTGGGAACAAACTAGATATTAAAAGTAACAGGTGAGTGGACAATTCCATTTCAGAAAATCTACAGAACAGAATTCTCTTCAGCAATATTGATATAGAATGTATCAATAAAACTGATACATAAAAAATATGATACAGCTCAAATCATTATAGCGATTTCTTTTTTAATCCAAGAATAAAGTTATTACTACTCTTTGATTCCATTTATGTAGAAATTTTTAAAACATTATAATTTAAATTTTATAATTTTTATTCATAAAAAACTCTAGAAAAGTTAAATTTTATCAGTAGTGATAGAAAAGTAACAGCAATTGAATGATGCACAGGAGTGAATGGAGATTATATAAATATTATAGGAAAATGAAAATGTTTCATACCTTGATTGGTTGTAGTTAGATATACCGGTGTATATATATATATATATATATATATATATATATATATATATATATACACACACATTTGTCAAAACTCAATGAAATATATATATATATATACACACACACACATATAAAACCTAATAAAATGTATTAAATAAAACTGGAAAAATATAATTTAAATTTGCTGCTGAATAACTATTATTCTGCTTGTGCATTATAGACATTGAGAAGCTTAGAGCTCTTCTCTTATTATGAATTGTTTCTGTCTCTTTTAGTTCAAGCTAGTTATGGAATTTTCTTTTATAAAATTTTCTTAAAACCTTAATGGGTTTCCTATGAATATAACTGGAATTCAGGCCATGCTCCAAAATCCCCATTCATAAATCTTGAGATCGGTCCTTTGTTCTTTGTTCCTGTTTTGACATAGTCGTGACACAACGCAGTCAATTCTTAGAAGCCCGTTGGTCCACTCTAGCTGAGTCTACTACCCGCTGCCTTAAACCTTTCAGAGTCCTTAAAAGTGGGTCTTATAACCACATCCTGATTTCATTTATACTCTGATTTTTTTTTATTATTGCTTACAGATTGCTTACAGAAAGGATGAAAATTCTTTAACATTCCCCAACCATAACATCCTAAATCTTCTATATTGCCACTAAATTCTCCTCACAAACCAAACACAACTGAAGATGGAACTTTTTAAGTAAACTCGGCTGAGTATTTCACGGAGGTCGTGGGAATCAGGGTGTGAATCCCCAAGGAGAAGGTTAACAGAAATGTATTTGCGCATCTGAACTGCTCTTATAATCCCACCATCGGCTTTCCTGCAACTCTTTAAACAAGAGGGCAGCTCTTAAGTCTTAAAGAAAGGGCACGGTTCTCTGCGAAGCAGCCGCTTTCATACAGGAGGAGGAACTAGGCCATTTCAGACAGAGAAGATTAAGAGAACAAAAACACCAAGAAAGATGTATTTTCGACTGTAAATCCATGAACCGCTTTGGGAGATTTTTGGTTTCTTAATTCTATCCTTTTTTTTTTTTTTTGCATGACTGATTCTTTACCTCTCCTCCCTTTTGTAACTTCCTATCCACCCAAAAGTTTTCATGCAGGAATGGGAGATTATTGCCCTAAAGCAGACGTGTCTCTAGTAAAACAGACACTAATATGACACAGAAGTTTCTGAGTAAAAGAACACTGACAATATTTTATCTCCTGCCTGCATGGCTTAGAATTTACTCGTATATCATACCAGAAAAATCTATACATTATCTCTCTTCTGTCATTAGTAAACTAAAGAATATGGCACAAATGCTAACGAAGCAACGCGGAGCCGAGTGGAACAAGGAGGACAGCTCAGAAGGCTGGTTACTAATCTGGTTATTAATCTGGTTACTAATCTGGTTACTAATCTGGTTACTAATCTGGTTACTAATCTGGTTACTAATCTGGTTAGGGGGTGAAGAGGTGAGGAGCCAGGGCGTGGGGAGCAGGAATGGCAGGTGATGAGGACTCCTGGGAGCAGGAGGCACAAGGACATACAGAGCGCTGCACTTCCCTCTCGCTCTGTTCCTCTCTTTTGTTCTAGTCTTTCTCCCCCCTTCTCCTCCTTCCGGGGAGAAGGTCGCTGCGAGAGACAGATGAGCAGAAATCAATGGTGCTGACTCCTTGGTGCTGTGAGTCAATCCATCAGACAGGCTGGTGGCAGCTCCTCAGCCCTCACATCCGCCACCCCCATGCCGGCGAATGTCACATTCGGGATTCATTTGCATAGCTGGGTAGCACTCCCTGTGGAGTTACATGGAACAATTTAGCAGCTGTGACAGCTTGAAATAGAAAAGCTAATGCAATTATCTCCTGGGGCCCCGCAGTGCCTTCTCCTCCTAAACTCTGCCTGGAACTCTTCACATGTAAGGGCGAAGGTGACTGAAAATACAGGAAAGGAGTGCCCAGCCCTGGTTTTGTGGACCTGGGACCAGGTGTCCCTGCACATCTGGTTTCCGTGCGTTGGCTGCTTTGCTTCCTTGGGGTGAATGTGGGGCCTACGGCCAGGGGATGTTAACTGATTGGGTTTCTTTGAGCATTTCAAGGTATTCTTTTTTGTATTTCTTTTTTATTTTTTTACGTTTTCTTCTGGATACCATAGTTTCTGATGTGAAGTCAGCAATAACTGTAATAGTTCATCCCCTACATGTTGTATATTTCTCCCCACCCCCACCCCCAACCAGAAGGTTCTGCGATTTTCTTTTTTTGTTGCGGTAGGTTGACTGTTCTATACCCAGCTGTGGTCTTCTTTGCATTTTTCTTGCTATGTGAGCACACTGATAAATGTTGCCTCCACTAATATTTTCTGTTACATTAGACAGATCTGGGTATAACCGGTTCTGTGTGGTCACATGGTACCTCCTCCATCATTCTTGACCTTGCACACCCAGATGCTTACATTTCTCATCCAGGGCACATCGACATGGAAGAGTTCAGACGTTCAGTTCAAACAGTGCACTGTTACTGAATTCTTAACAGTGGGGAAAAGTTCCTCCAGTATTTTTAAAATGTTTTGAAGAAGAAGGTGTGGGCTTCTTAAAGAAGGTCATTGTCGGCGAAGCCGGGACAGCTCAGTGGGTTAAGCGCTCACTTTGCAGCCCCGGGGACTGAGGATCGAATCCCAGCCCCGGCCCATGTGGACCCATATGCTGAACTGGGGAGTGCCCCCGGTTCAGTTCTCTCTCTGTCTTTGTATCTCTCTTTCTCTCTCTCTCATCAAAAACAATAATAAAAATTTTTTAAAAAGAAGGTCATTGCAGCTAATGAAAATCAGGTCCATTGTTATGCCCCGGAGAATAGAAGGCAGTCCGTGGAATATACCATAAGAGGTCACCTTCCCAGATGTTACCCCAATAAACTTAATAAAGAAAAAGAAGAACCTCGGTTGGGGAAGGAGGGAAACTAACTTTTCTCATTGAAAAAGAGGCAAAAAGTGCATTGGTTGGAGAAAACTGGCCTGGTGACAAATTGAAAATTTTCTTAACTTTTTTTCTTTTCCTATCTATACCACAAAGGTTTTAATTAAAATGTACTGATGCAATTAACTGAGTTTTATATCAGATGTGTTAAGTTTTTCAAAATCTAATATTATGCTTGTAGACCCACAATGCACATTTCATATTTGTCAGCCTTCATAATTACATGAAAGAAAATTCTTTGTAAAAATTATATCTATCTTCTGACTGGGACCTACTGGATTTCCTAATTCCTCTTGGAGTTCTAATATTATAATATTATTATAAGTGCTTGGACTTCTCTCAGTATCCTATGTGTCCTTTTAATTTGCTTTAACCCTGTCTTCTACAGAGTAGTTTCTATGTGACTTTCTCAAATTATTTATACACTTTTTTAAGAAATATCACTAATTCTCTTTAGTATGTTTCTTGTGGTGTGTAGCCATTCAATTTCTATTACAATTTTTAATTCTAGAATATCAGTTTATTTCATATTTAAATTTATTGTTATATATTGTATTCTTTTTTCATTATATCTCATCTATTTCATTTATTTAAGTATATCAAACATATATTACAGGTATATATTGTATATGATAGTTCTAAAATCAAGAGTTGGGAATGCCGGAATGGCTCCTCTGGTTAAGCACTCACTTTGCAGCCCTGGGGTCCGAGGATCAAATCCTGGCCCCGGCCCATGTGAACCCATATGCTGAACTGGGGTGAGCTTCCCATGCGGGAGCCCCCCAGCTCAGTTCCCACCCTGCACGGCCCCCGCCCACCTGTGTGAAACAAAACCATGTCGAAAACCAGTGACACACAACTATGGAGACTGCTCTGGGCCCTCCCCCTTCTCTGTCTGTCTCTCTCTCTGACTCTGTCAGAGACAATAAAGTAAATATTAAAAAAAAGAAGAAGAATACACGGCCTGCGTTGTCCACTGCTGGCGGTCTGCGTTGGGTAGCACAAGCTGTGTTCGCAGCGGTAGTATTTCTGCCGGCTTGATTCTCAGTATCGTTTCTCTCTATGTTGCCTCTGAATCGTGTTAGATTTCCTAGAGGCTCTGAGAGTCTTAATATCCTTTGAATGTGTTTCCTCTTCAGGTTAAATTGCTCATATTTTATTTGTTGCTTTCAATTTAGTTTCTAATATAAAAAGTGATAGGTAATATAGCTAACTTGGTTCCTTAGTGTTTCCTTTGAGCAAATAAACGTCAACATTCATTAACTGTGAGATTATGGTAGCGCAGAATGATGAGGATTCGGGCTAACCTTCTTTTGAAGATAAACTATTTCAGGTGCTGCGCTAAGAGTTTTATATGCAGTGTTTTATATAGTTTTTTAAATGACCACATAAAGTAGGTACTATTAGTATCTTCATCTTACCGATGTGAACACTGAGCCAAAGAAGGTCTTTACGACTTGACCAAAGCTGCACAGATTACATAAGCAACCTGTTTACTGTTGTTCTAACTTCAGAGGTTCAACTTCTATCACGCTATAGCTCGAGCGTACAAACTAGGGGAAAATCATTGAAAATACTGCCTTGTATTCAGTTTTTATGTTCTAGTAGAAGTTTATTAGATACCAGGTGCTGTGATTAGAGCTGGAGATGCAAAAATAATTATATAATATCCCTATCATGAATTCATTGTTCAGGTAAAAAAAAAAAATAATGTAAATGAATAATTACTATACATCAAGAAAGTTTCTTTATCCAGTCATCTATCGAAGGGCATTTTGGTTGTTTCTGTGTTCTGGCCACTGTGAACAGTGCTGCGATGAACATGCGGGTACAAACATCTTTAAAGATTAAGGTTTTCAGGTTTTTTGGGTAGATGCCCAGTAGAGGGATGGCTGGGTCATATGGTAATTCCATTCCTAATTTTTTGAGGACTCCCCACACAGCCTTCCATAGTGGTTGTACCAGTTTACATTCCTACCCATAATAATGGGAAGTATAATGTATATGGCAACTCAAATAAGGGAACAATTATTTCTTCCTAGCAGTGTCAGGACAAGTGTCAGAGCACAGGAGACAAAGGACTGTCTCGATGCAGAAATGGCATTTGTTCTGAGGAGCGGCGGCTTCAGTGTTATCTGTGACCTGCAAGGGGAAGATGTGACGATTCACCGAAAACTCTAAATTCCAGAGGTAACTCCTGATGTTCCACATCCCACCACAGCATGTCAAGTCTGCCCCCTGGGGACTCCCTTACCATTCTGTGTTGTCAGGGATTTCTCAAGATTTTGTGTTTTGATTATTAACTTGGGGGAGATTATAAAAAGAAAGCCTTTACATCAGATCTGTTTGTGACATTTAAATATTATAGTAGAGACAAAACGTATGAGTTTATACTGGTCATTGTTGACCTGACAACACACTATTTTAATAACAAAGATTCATTAAATGTCTTCTTTAGATGTAAGAGAAAGCAATTGTGTCATTAAGCACCAAGTGTGCACTTCTAATGAGAGGTTTGATGAATAAGTAAGTCACTCAGAAATAACCTCCCACCCCACAAAGACCTTTCAGATGTGAGGCTTTGGGGCCGATAGATCACAGAGAAGCTCTGTTAGCTGACCACCACTGCCTAAACAAAGGACACGGACTGAGTGGCTTAAAGAACACGTTTGTTATTTTACGTTTTGGATGGCAGAAATCCAAATGGGTCTCAGGAGGCTCAAATCAAGAAGCCAGCAGGGCTGCATCAGCAATCTGTTTCCTTGGTGATCCCATCTCTAGAAGCACCTCCATTCCTTGGCTCTTGGCCACTTTAAAGCCAACAGCATCTCTCCAGCTTATGCTTGACTCATCACGTGTCCTCTGATTCCTTGCCTCCTGCTTCCTCTGTCACTTTTAAGGACCTCTCTGACTGATTACACCGGTCTCCTTGGATCGTGCAGGATAACCGAACCTCAAAACCCTGATTCAGTTACATCAGCAATGGCAATTGCATCACGTAAGTGACAGAATCACAGGTTCTGGGGCTTAGAATGTGGAGCTCTGCAAGGAGCCACTACTCCTACCACTTCAGAGTCATGTTCCTTCTGCTTCCACATCCACTTTCTCTTCTATCTAGTGAAGCTCTTTTTCTCTCCTGATTTATTTTTCTAAACTATGAAAATATTTTGTAGAATGTCCCATTAAAGCCAATTAGCCCTCTTCTGACTTACTATCTCTCTCTCTCTCTTTAGTTCCTGTCCTGCTAGTCTATATTCTTTTTTTTAGAAAGTATTTATTTATTTATTTTATTTATTTTTGACAGAGAGAGAGAGAGAGATACAGAGACAGAGAGAGAACTGAACTGGGGGAGCTCCCAGTTCAGCATATGGGTCCGCACGGGCCAGGGCCGGGACTCGATCCTTGGTCCCCAGCGCTGCAAAGTGAGTGCTTAACCCACTGAGCTATCTGGCTTCCCCAAGTCTATATTCTTTTACAACCAAACTTTCAGAAGTTTCTTCCATCACCCTTTCCATTCCTGTTCTCTGAATCAATCTCCAATTCACTACAACTTTACTCCCTCAGGAGGTCTTCCAGCGAAATAACTCCTGTGATGTCTCTGGATTTATTAATCCAGTGAACACCGTACTCTCTCATTCTGGAAACTCATAGTACCTGAAGTTTCTTTCTTGAAATACTCCTTAATTTTATTATGGTTCCACAGTTTCATAGATTTTCTCTTATACTTGTGGCTTGATCTTTGCTCAATTCACTTGATAATTTCTTATTCTAAATCTGTCTTAGATCTGAGCTCTTCTCCGTTCTTACAACATTGTTTCTCACTAGGTAATCTTAATTAACTTGCTTTAAATACTGTCTGTATGTCTTTCCTTCTTATCTTTCTTTCTGGGAAAGCCATCTAGTGTGTGAGCAGAGGCACCCTACACATGCAGTGTGTGAGGAGAGTCACGTGTAGTGTGTGAGGAGAGGCACACATGCAGTGTGTGAGGAGAGTCATGTGCAGTGTATGAGTAGAGTCACACTACATGTGCAGTGTGTGAGGAGAGTCACACGTGCAGTGTGTGAGTAGAGTCACACTACACGTGCAGTGTGTGAGGAGAGTCACATATAGTGTGTGAGGAGAGGCACACATGCAGTGTGTGAGGTGAGTCACGTGCAGTGTGTGAGTAGAGTCATACTACATGTGTAGTGTGTGAGGAGAGACACGCGTGCAGTGTGTGAGTAGAGTCACACTACACGTGTAGTGTGGAAGGAGAGGTACACGTGCAATGCTGGTACAGCACTCAGGTTGTCACACGCTTCTCCTGACCTTACCCCCAGGCAGCTGTGGAATTGTGCCGATCACTCCGATGTTGTCACTTCAAGAATGTTATACAAATTAAATAATGAAGCACATGAACTATTTTAACAGCTTTAGAGAAGGTTCACACTCTCACTTCTCATTTCACTTCTTTCTAAATAGTTTAAACCAAGCTCGTCTCACGCTAGGCCTGCAGGCAATGTGGCCCAACACAAATTCGTGAACTTTTTTAGACCGTGATGAGTAGTTTGTTGCAACCATTTTTGTTTTAGCTCATCAGCTATTGTTAGTGTGAGTGTATTTTGCATGTAGCCCAAGACAGTTCTTCCAGAGTGGCCCGGAGAAGCCAGAGCCTGGGACCCCTGGAAGGGCAATTTGATTGACTTCTCTGTTCCAATGCTTTATCTCAATGGGTATTTATGATAACAGTCACACAACAAAGTTACAGTCATATACACATTTGCATGTGCGTCCCATGCTTTGAACGACGTGAGTCGTGCTCTTCTGCATTAACGAGTGTAGAGAACGTGGGCAGCTTTGCGGTCACTCATGGTACTCTTTCTCCCGATACAGACAAACAAATGACAACCAAACGTCCCGTAGGCGGCCCAGAGCGGGAGGTTCTGTGTGCATTAGTCACTGCGCGTCCCTTGCTCCATCCAGGTACTGGTTAGAAACTCAACAAATGTTCATTTCCTAAATACACACAAACATTAATCAACATATGTAATATCACCTTGAAATTAAAATAACCGATCTATTTAAATGTGAAATAAGCTGATTCAGTTGTGCGTTCTTTGACTCTGCCAGGTAAGAAGTGACACCATTACCTAATGAAACGCTTCTAATGCCGAAGTTATGATGAAGTGAGCCTTCCATTCAGTTACTCGTTCCGTCAGTAAATATTTACTAATACCTATATGCACGAGATGAAAGGGACAGAGTGGGACGCACATGCAAATGTGTATATGACTGTAACTTTGTTGTGTGACTGTTATCATAAATACGCATTGAGATAAAGCATTGGAACAGAGAAGTCAATCAAATTGCCCTTCCAGGAAAGCCTCGCTGAGTAAATCACAGGTAGACTTCAATCTAGAGGTGGGAAGAAGAAGGAAAATGGTGGGGAAGAAGGACCTAAGGGAAGAAAATGTGGGTTAAGAAAACCCCGAGTATGAGAGAGCTCACTATACTCCACATGCCCAGAGTCAGCCATGGCTGCTGTCGGGAGCCCGGGACTGTCCCCGTGACGTCACAGGACACTTGACAGAATGTATCCTTCAGCCTAAGAGCAATCAGAGGCCACTGAAGAGCTTTAAGAATGTGGATAGTCTGTCAGCATGTTTTTCTGTTTTTATTGACATTATTTATTTCTTTAGACTATTAATACAATTATTTTATTATATAATAATACATTATTACATTGCATAATAATATAATATATTAATTGGGTTTTGAATGCTGAACACGTTTAGCATTTTGGGAAGACATCTGATATAGGTGGTATATTATTATTTGGATGGATGGATGGATAGATAGATGGATAGATAGATAGATAATCTGTCATCTAAATTTATGTCAGTATAAATCTGTATCTGTCAGTACATATATTATTGGACTTAATTCGCTAATATTTTGCTGAGACTGTGATTCTGTAATTTTGCTTTCTTTTTTCTTGGACTTTCCTAGTTTAGCAAGAGGGTTAAAGCTCATATGGTGAGATGAGTTGAGAAGTGTTCACTCCCGCTCTTTCCCTGGTAGAGAGTGCATGGAGTCGCCTTCTCCTTTAACTGCGGGGTAGCATTGAATCCCCTTGGGGACGCTTGGCAGTGTGTGCTCCTCAAGGAACCGGTCCGTGTCCTCTGAGCTGTCCGACTTCTGTGCAGGTGGGCGTGCCATGCATCGCTCACGATTCTTTCAAAGCCTCCGGGGCTCTAGTGCGATCCCTTCCACGTGATTTCTGATCCTAGCCATGTGTGTCTCCTCTCCTTCTCCTTTGTCAGTTTTGCTAGAGGTTTATCAATTTTACTGATTTTTTTCCCAAAAATACAGCTTTTGGTTTGATTGATTTTTCCATTATTTCTACGCTTTTAATTTAATGGATTTCTACTCTGTCTTAATTATGTCCTCCCTCCTATTTGTTTTGGGTTTATTTTGTCATCCTCTTTCTACTTCCCTGAAGAAGGAGCTTAGGTTATTAATCTGAGACCTTTCCCTGATCTTTCAAATGAATTTTAAAATAAAAACATCTGTCTTTCTTGCCTCTGACCCTTACCATCCCCGGTGCTCTCAACTCATTTACACAGACTTGTATTCTATCTCCTTTTTTCCTTTGAATACCTATTTTAAATGTTTCTTTGGCTGCTAGTGATGGATTTGTTCAGCTTTTGTATATCCAAAATATGAATTTTACCTTTATTAAAGAAAATGAACTGGATGTAGACTTCTGACGCTTTCTTCCGCCCGCACTATAGCTGTGCGAGGCCACCGTCCTATCTGGCACGGCTCGGGACGAGCGATCTCGACGCTACTTGGTCTGTTCCCTCCGTGCATAGTCTCATTCTGACTGGTTTTGGAAAATAGGTTTTGCCACTGGCTTTAAACAAACAAGTGAATAGTGGTTAGCCTTGTCGTCTTCCTCGTATTTCTACTGATGATGCTCTATTGAAGTTTTTGCATCTATGTAGTTCTAGTCTTCACTAAATTTGGGGGAAGTTTTGGTCACATTTCTTTGTAGTTTGGTACCTCCCCCACCCATTCTCTAGGATGCCAATTATAGACATTTTGGTCCTGTTGATGATGCATAGCTTATTGATTCTCTGTTTATTAAGGACACAGTGTGTTCTTTCAAATAGGTTGTTTTGTTCTGTTTTGTTTTGTTTTTGCTATGTCCTAAGTTAATTCGTCATTTTTGTTCTGCCATGTGTAATATATTGTTAATCCACACAATATATATTTCACATTAAAAAACGCATTATATATTTCATTTCTAGAATTTTGATTTGAGTGCTTCATGCACTTTATATCTAACCTCAATGTGTTGATAATTGCCTCGTCTTTTCAACATGTAGAATATGTTCAAAATAGCTTCTTTAATGTTATTGTCTACTACCGGGTAATTCCTTTCCTATGCCATTTCACAGTCATTTTCTATTGCTTGGCTAGTCATCATATTCTGGGTCATTTTCCTTGTTTCGCTGCATACTGGATTTTGGATCACATGCTGGCATTGTGAATGTTACTTTGCTGCATGGTATTATCCCCCATCTATCTTTCTTTCACTATCTTTAAGCTGTGTTTTAAGATTCAATTACATTTCCTGGAATACGCTGATTCTTTCTAGGCTTGTTTTTAAGCCCTCCTTGGTGGGAACAGAACAATCTCTAACTTAGAGCTAATTTGACCAGGGTACTATGTCACTACCAATCTGTGTACTCTAGTCAGCGTGCCATTTTCTAACTCTGCCTGATGAGAACACACACTGTACTTTCCCAGTGTGAGACATTATTTCACCTGCTTAGGTCTAGTTGTCTTTCCCGGCCTGAGTACTGCTCAGAACTCAGCTAGCCCACCAGCTCCTAACCCAACACAATCACACCCTTCACATGGATACAGATCCATGGTAGTGAACTTGGAAATTTGATTGGGTTTTTTTTTGTTTGTTTTTTTTAATATATTTTTATTTATTTATTTTGACAGAGAGAGAGATACAGAGACAGAGACAGAGAGAGAACTGAACTGGAGGAGCTCCCAGCCCAGCACATGGTTCCGCACGGGCCGGGGCCGGGACTCGATCCCCGGTCCTCGGTGCTGCAAAGTGAGCGCTTAACCCACTGAGCCATCCCGGCTTCCCCTGATTGGTTTTTACAGTGGCCTCAGCTATATCTGAATCTCTATGAAAACACCACCATTCAGTCCCTGTGGTTTTTAAGGTGCATCCTCTAAGATACGTCCGCCCTACTGTGCAAACTCTTACTGTGTGGAGAAGCTCTAACCCCTGGGCTTCCAAATAAATGATGTACCTTTCACATTAGCAAGGGAAAGCAAATACATTCAGTTGTTCTCTAACTTTAAAAAGAGAAGAATAATTAGGAAATGCAAAGCAAACTGGAAATAACAGCTGTCCAAAATATTGGGAAGGGGTGGGATAGTACTGAAGACAACCTTTATAGCTGCTTGGTAGAGAAACCCTCCTAACTCACTCACATCTGTGACAGATGAGTAATGTGATTATTCCCAGTGTCTGGCAATAAAAACTGTATTACACCCGACAGCATCACATCAGCTTTTATCTTCTTTCTCTGAGTGCATTAATAGTCACGTCTTTTTTCATAGAAACATGTTCAACTAGGTCGCCTTTCCAAGGAGGATTCTTTATGTGCCTGGAACAATTGTCTAAGCAAGTGCAGTGACTGTGACTGGGAGCCAAGATGCATGTAGGTCTCAGCAGAGGTCAAAACATCATGGAGCATGCAAAGAAAAGTGAACGAAGCAGATGTATGTTCTTCTTTTAAAGGAACCACACAAGTCAAAGTGACATTCAGAAATGCGCATGGGGAAGAGGAGACCCAGCCCCCACAAGGGGAAGGAGACCCCTCTTCCTGATGTGCCACCCTGGATGGCACAACAATCTGGCTGTTTTGTGTCTGCCACAGTTTTGCGTGAACGAAGTAACAGACATGCAAGTGGAGCACCGCACCTACCTCCACACTGTCTTAAAATGGCATTTAACTCTACCTTGTGACCGAATTTAGGTGTTGAGAGTGTCCTGAGGAATACTGGGTCAAAACAAACAGCTGTTGTTTAAACCCTTTTGCCCTCTATACCAGAAGTGTGGGAGGAAGACTAGATATGGGCTGTACATATTTTTTAAGAAATGAAAATACTCATGTATTGTTACAAGAGAAAAACAAGACTAAATAAAAATATATTCCATTTTAATTTTTAACAAAAAGAGTGAAAAAATTGATTTTTTAATACAATGGAGATGCATATTGGTCAACTTCAGCATATGATAAAAACAAATTTGGGGGAGCGGTGTCATCAAGACGGGGACATAGGCTATTCCCAGCTTCAGTCTTCTCGACATAATAAAGATCATATATACGTAACAAACCCAAAGCTAACATCATACTCACCGGTAATAGGCTGAAAACTTCTGTGAGGTCAGGAGCAAAACAAAAGGTCTCATTGTCACCATTCTGGAAGTCCTAGCTAGGATAATCAGACAAGAGAAAAGAAATGAAAAATAAGCAAAAACAAAAAACATCAACCAGAAAGGAATAAGTAAAAGTGTCTTTGTTTACAGATGATCTGATCTTATACATAAGAAATCCCACAGACTTCACCCAAAAAGTGTCAGTACTAATAAACAAAGTAAGTAAAGTTACAAGACACAACATAAAAAAAAATTTTTTTAAATATATCTGTTGTTTCTATACACTAACAATGAATTATAAATAAATTGAAAACTAAATAAAATCCCATTTACTATAGTGTCAAGTAGTATAAAATACTTACTAGGAATTTAACCCATGGAAGGGAAGATTTGTATAATTAAAACTGTAAAACACTGATGAAAATAATTGAAGTAGACACAATTAAGTGGAAAGATATCCCATGTGCATAGGTTGCAAAAATTAATATAGTTAAAATGTCCATACTATTTAATCTATAGATTTAATGTAACCTCTATCAAAATTCCAATGGTATTATTTTGTAAACATTAAAAAAAATCTTACACTTGATCTTAGCCAAAAGACCAAAAAGTGATACAATCTTACAATTTATATGGAATCATAGAAGACACAGAATAGTCAAAGTGATCCTGAGAAATAAGAACAAAGATGGAGGCGTTACACTCTCTGATTTCAAACTATATAGTAAATACAGGGTAATGGAAAGAGTATGGTGTTGGCACAAAAACAGATGCATAGAACAATGGAACAAAAATTGAGAACCGAGAAATAAACCCAGACCTATATAGTCAAATAATATTTAACAAGGGAGCCAAGAATACTCAATGGGGAACAGATAGTTTCTTCAGTAAATGGTGCTGGAACAAAATTTGAAGAAAGATTGTCAGAACGTTTGTTTTTTTCTTTTTGACTGAATAGATTGAAGAAAGATACTGCGTTAAGATCCCAATTTCTGTCCCTTGACAATGGAGTCAAAAGGAACTGCTGAAAAGGAAAGTTCCAGAAGCATGGGTCATTAGAGCAAAAGTGTGGTTGCTGGAAAGATGAAAGGTAGACTCTAGGATACACCAGGACTCAGACACCTCAACAGACAACCGTTTTCAATCCAAATGAGCCTGAGTAACAGATACATCCCAGTGAAAAAAAAAACAAGTGCAATGATTGTGTAAGACTGGAAAATTAATAGCTTCAAATTAGGCTGAAGGAATTTCTGAGCCGAGTAAGATGCATCTCTGAAAAACTTAAATTTGGCCCACTGTGACCTTTGATCAACTTTATTCTTCAATATTCCAAATTTTAAAAAGCTACTTGGTTAAACAAATAAAAGTTTTATTTTAATGCAAGTATTGTAGATGTAGCTTCCAATCGATGTATATGCTTCCCCATGTCAGAATAAAGAAAATACCTGGTCAAGAGAATTTTTACCTTGATTTCTGTTTTCAAATAGTAATGATGAATTGTGCTGTGTCATCTACATTCCCATGACATATGACTTTTATAACCCTTACTGTGCAACTACCAGATAGGAAGGTTAGAGGTGCAGTGGGTAGCTGTGCACAGGTTGTTTCTCACCAAGAAGCTCATACGGGGATTATAAACACAGCCTTGGCCTTGTAATCACCACTCTAATCTCCAGAGCTAAACGACCCAGGCCATAAAGAGTACAAAAGATGCCTGGTGAGCTATTAGGTTGATGAATGGGAAGTATTTCAGAATATGGCATCTTGTGGAAAATAATATAAGAATTTCAGTAGTTGTCTATCCCAGGGGTACCAATTTAGAACCAAGGCTAACTCAATAGTTTCTTCTTACCCAGAGGCCAAGCTCTTCTGAGTTACATCATTGCTGGAGACACAAAATAAGCGCAGCTAATATATAACAAGGAGACACTAAGGCTTCAACAAAAGCAAGATTGCGCACAGAAATTCCCAAACTAGCCTTTTATCACTACTGTCAAAAGTGAAAGAGGAAGAAATCAGATATATAGATAGGCTCTCCTAAATTGTCATTTGTATGACTTATTTAATTAATCAATATAAATATTTTTAAGAAGATAAAATGTCATGTTGTCATAGGACAACATTAAATTTTATTTATTTTCTTGGATAGTTAAGTAACAAACACTTTAAATCCCACAGCCACTATGAGTTCACATAAAATATATCCAGAGTATTCTGACCTGAGTTGTTAAAACATAAAATCCCTGAGTAACACATATATTCGGATTTACACATGAGCCACAGTCAAAACCTTCAGTGTGGAGAATGTGTTTCATAAAAAGTATGTAATCTTCTCCGTTTGAAAGGGAAATTAACAAAGAATGTCTTGTTATTGTTGCTTGGATTTTGCTCTATTGATCTTACATAGGTTGATCACTTCTTGAGAGACCCTGAAATTTAGGAGACTATTGTCTAGTTAGTTGGAATTTAATATGACTAACCAGCTATATTTTCCCAAAAAGTATATAATTACAAAAAAATTTAAAATATTCTTAATAATTTTGTCATAGATATTAACTAAATTACGTATACTAAGTATACCTATTATGAATATATGTATGTTTTTATATATGAGAGCTGTCCGAAAAGTATCCAACCATGTACTATGAAAAATAGCAGCTTTGATGACTATATTTTTTCTGCACAGCCCTCATATACATTGTTCTATATACAAGTGATACCTTGGAATCAGAACGCCCCAAAACTCAAACAACTTGGAATCTGAACAAAAAAATCAAGCCAATTTTGCCTCGGAATCCGAATGCTGCTTTGGAATCTGAACACCAATACGTTCCCGTGGGACGTATCGACTGTACAGTTGCATAGCCTTATCCGAATGCCCATTCTTGTCTTGAAATTCAAACATTTTGGAACTAGAGAGGAACGGATTACATTTGAATTCCAAGGCATCACTGTATTTTATTTATGTGTGTGTGTGTGTGTGTGTGTGTGTGTGTGTGTGTGTGTAAAGAGATATAAAATATGTAACAAGATATAAATAAATATAACTGCATAGTCATAGATTACAGATGATCTCCAGTGAAAAGTTCTTTGTTTTCCTCTCTCAGAAACTGATAAAAAGAAAAACTAGACAAAACACATAGTAAAAGTGTGCAATATTATCATCTGCATTGACATAATTGTTATTTATTGAACACTATACCCACCAACTGCGTAATACTTTTTTTTTCAAACACATATAATATTTTCACCAATAAAGCAGATCCTTGGCCACAAAGTATGTTTCAATAAATGTTCGTATATTTCTGTCATACAGAGCATGTTCTGTCACTAAAATGTCATTAATGACAAAATCAAGAAAAGCAAGAAATATTTGGAAATCCAGTGAAATGCTTCCAAGTAATATATGAGTCAAAGAAAAATATAATGAAAAATTCAATTGAGTTAAAATGAAAATACAGTACATCATAAATGTGGATTATAACTAAAGAAGAGCTCATAGGAAAATGTAGACCATTAAATGCACATACTTGAGGAGAATAAAGTCTAAATTCAAAGTTCTAAATTTCTACCTGGAAGATCTAGAAAAAGAAGAACACAAAACTTACTGTAACTAGAAAGAAGAAATGAAGTAGAAAGGAAAATCATGAAGATGAGAACATAAGCCAAAGACATAGGAAACAGAATAACAAGAGAAAAAATATGAGGGCCAAAACTTGGTCCTCTGGAAAGATCAATACAATTGATAAACCCCAAACTCGATTTAATAAGATAAAAAGAGAGCTACCTAAAATGCAAATATGAGAAATAAAAGATTTACTACATGCATCAAAAAAAGTAAAGAGATTATTATTAATGACTTTACACAAGCATATTCAACAACATAGATTAAAACAGGGAATTTCTACAAAAAATGCAAATCACCAAAACAGACACAAAATGAAGCAGAAAATTTAATAGTGCTAAATCATTGAGAATTTATATTTTCTATGAAAAATCTGGGTTGTAAACTCCTGAGAAGGGAAACTATATTTACTAATTTTGTACAGTACTCAACAGTGAGATAGACAGGCATTAATAATGAATACACTAAAAAAAAATAACAAATGAATATGCTTATCAAAATGGACCAACCAACTAACCAACAAACAAAACAAGCAAAACAAATTAGAAAAATTTTACCACAAAGAAAACTCAAAACCAGATGGCTTCACTAATTCTACCAAATACTTAAAAGATGAATTAAATCTCTTTTGCACAGTATCTTTCAGAAAATAGAGAAGGAAACACTAACATATTTTATGATGCTAGCATAATATTAATTTCAAATTATGGTAAAAAATAAAATTGCATACCAATATTTCTCATAAAAATAATTGTGAAAATCCTGACAAAATATTATCAAATTGAATATATAACACTATATAAAAAGATACTATATATTTACCAAGTGAGGTTTATCCCAGAAATTCAGAGCTTGTTTAACATTTGGAAACTACTCTATCACTCACTGATTAACACAGTAAAAAATACAAAAATATGATTTTTAAATATTGAAAAAATTCACATTGTCAAAAAAAGTTTGACACCTTGTTAATGTAAGTAGAAATCTCAGCAAATAGTCCTATAAAAGAACCCTGTCAATCTAGTAACAAATAGTAAGAAAACCCAAGCATTCAATAGTATTCTTACTGATGACCTAATGATTGTTTCTCTTCGCAGATTGGGTATAATTTTTTTTTAAATTCTCACTTCTTTCATATTCATTTAACGTGGTAATGAAAATTTTAGTTATTATAATAAGAAAAATATTAAAATGGGATAATGTTCAGGAAGGAAGAAGAAAACCCTTTACTTGCGTGGTTTATGTGCATGTTTTCACACAAATATATATATATGTATGTATTTGTGTGAAAAAAAAATATATATATATATGAAGTCTGACATTTAAGTTTGTGAAATTGTCCTAGAAAAAGAGCTACACACCTCATGGCTGACTATCACTACAGTCACCTTCGAAGTCCTCCCCTTGGGAAGCTATGATGCCAGTGCCTAGTTCACCTTTCAAAACAATTTTGGAACTCTTTTTCTGGAATGACCACCAGAGCTGTTGTCGTATTACCCTTGATGTCCTGAATGTCATCAAAATGTCTTTCTTTCAATATTTCCTTTATCTTTGGGTAAAGGAAGTCACTGGGGACCAGATTGGGTGAGTAGGGAGTGTGTTCCAATACAGTTACCTGTTGATAGGCTAAAAACTCCTTCACAGACGGTGCCCTGTGAGCTGGTGCATAGTTGTGAAGCAAAAGTCATGAGTTGTTGGTGACAAGTTCAAGTCATTTTTGTCTAACTTTTTCATGCAGCCTTATCAGCACTTTCAAATAGTCAACTTGGTTAACTGTGTGTCTAGCTGATACAAATTCATAGTGAACAATCTCTCTGATATCAAAAAAGATTAACAACATCGTTTTGACTGTAGATTTGGACTGACGAGACTTTTCTGTTCTTGGAAAATTGGCTGGTTTCCATTGTGCACTTGGACACTTTGTTTCAGGGTCATATTGGTACACCCATGTTTCATCACCAGTGGTAACATGGCCCAAAACATCATCTTGTCTCTCCAGAAAGTCTTGGCAAATTCAAACTCCAACATTCTGGTGACAGCACACAAAAACATGTAACAACAATAATGAACACCACTCAGCAAGACACTGCCCCACATCGACACAAACAAAGCTGTGAGACACTGATCTACCAAGGCTATGAAACCTACCAAGTTGTTTGTACAGCGCTGCCAACATAAGCTCACAGTGGCCAGTTCACAAACTTAATTGCTAGACCTCGTTTATATAACTTCACAAAAATTCTGTGGAATCGCTAAAATAGCTATAAAAATCAGTAATTAAATATAACTAGATTATAAAACATAAGATTAAAACAAAAATCAGTTGCATTCTGTATACTATAATAATTGCAAACAACTGATAAATGATATTTTAAAAATATTTTATTGCAGTAGCCACAAAAATATCAAATACTTATGTGTAATTAAAAAATACATTCCATTCCTGAAAAGTATAAGATATTATTGAGAAAAATACATGAGCGTCAAAATTTTGTTCATGGATTAGAGAACAATATGCTTAAGATACCATTTCACTTCAGAGTAATCTACAGATTCTGCACACATTTCCACTTCTGTCTGATAAATAGATGTTCCTCATAACAAGAGAAACTTCTTTTCCTTCTAAGCTCAGTTTTCATCATACTTTGATGTTGAATTTCACCCAGTGTTTTATCTGAATACAGTGAGATGATCTTATGTTTCTGTCTTCTTTTAGTCTCTAAATAAGATCAATCACATTGATTTGGTTTTGGTTTTATAAGACTATTTTTTAAGGGAAGTTTAGGTTTTCAATAAAATTGAGAAGACGATACAGAATCTCTCGTATACCCCTGCCCCCTCACATACACAGTCCCACCCCTTTAGCAATATGCCCCACCAGGTGGTAAATTTGTTACAACTGATAAACCTACATCAGCACTGTAATTGTCTTAGTCTCTTGAGACTGTTTTATCCAAGTATCACAGACTGAGGGGCTTATAAACCCCAGAAATGAGCTTCCGCAGCACTGGAGCCTGGCAGCTCAAGGTGAGAGTCCCAGCGTTATGTGATAGGCGTCCTCTTCTGACTCCCAGCCTTCTCACTGGAGCCTCACGGGACAGAAAGTAGTACCATGGGATCGCTCTGAAGTCTCTTTTATATTAATCACTTACTAACTGCATTCATGAGGGTTTCGATCTTCTGACTTAGTGACCTTTCAAAGCCCCATTAGAAAATCCCATCACCTTTAGGGGCTAAGATTTGTACATATGAATTTGCAGGGAAAACCAACGTTCCAACTACAGCAATAATCATCCAAATGTTTTATTTACTTAAGGTTCACTCTTAACATTGTGGATTATAAGTTTGAATAAATGAATAACGACATATATCCATCATTATATCAGCATACAGGTATATCAGTGCCCTGAAACCCTGTATGCTTCATTCGTCTGTCCTTCCTTCAAACCCTTGGCAACCATTAATATTGTCACCAACTTTGTAGTTTTGCCTTTTCCGCAATGTCATATAGGGGGAATCATATAGCATGTAGCCTTTTCAGAATGACTTCTTTCACTTAGTAACATACACTTTGGTTTCCTCCATATTTTTTTATGCACTGATAGCTAATTTATTTTTAGCACTGAATAATACTTCGTTGTCTGGCTATATCACAGTTTATTTATTCTTTCACCTACTGAACAACATCTTGGTTGCTTTTATGTTTGGATATTATGTATAAAGTTGTGATAAACATCCATGTGCAGGTTTGTAGACATAAGTGTTCAATTCTTTTGTGTAAATACCAATGAGCACAACTGCTGGAAAAACTACCAAACTGTCTTTCAAAGTGACTGGACTGTTTTGCATTCCCACTAGCGATCAATGAGAGTTCTGGCTTTGTTTGTTTGTTTTCTTTACCCCTAAAGAATATCTTTTAACATTTCTTGCATCACACCTCTATTTGCAACAAATTACTTTAATTTTTGTTTGTCTGAGAAAGTCTTTATTTCTCATTTACTTTTGAAAGTTAATTTTGCACAGTATAGAAATCTAGGTTGGTGTGGGTTTTTTGTTTGTTTGTTTGTTTTTATTGTCTCTCTCTCTCAACACTATAAATATTTTACTCCATTCTCTTCTTATTTGCATAGTTTCTGAGGAAAAGTCAGATTTAATTCTTATCATTGTTCCTCTATAAGGTATTTGTTCCTCTGGTCTCTTTCAATATTTGCTTTTTCTTTATTTTCTGCAGTTTGAAAATGACATGCCTAGGTAAAGTGTTGTTTGTTGTTGTTGTTGTTGTTGTTGTTGTTGTTGTTGTTGTTGTTGTATTGGCAGTTATTCTGGTTGGTGTTCTCTGAGTTTCCTGAATCTGTGGTTGAATCTCTGTCATTAATTTGGGAAAATTCTCAGTCATTATTGTTTCAAATATTTCTTCTCTTGCTTTCTGTCTATTTTCTTTTTCCAGTATTCTAGCTATGCATATGTTACACACATTCACCCATTTTAGTTGTCCCACAGTCCTTGGATATTCTGTTCTTGTTTTGTTTTGTTTGTTTTTCCTCTTTTAGTATTTCTTCTTTTTGTTCTTCAGTCTTTGAAGATTCTGTCAATACAGGCTCTAGCTCAGAGATTCAATCTACTAATAAGGCCATCAAAAGCATTTGTCACTTCTCTTACAGTGGTTTTATCTTTAACATTTTTTCATTGGTTCTTCCTTAAGCTTTCCATCTGTCTCTCTGCTTCTATTTGCCATCTCTTCTTGAATGTTGTCTGCGTTATCCTTAGCATATTAATCCTATGTAGTTGGTTTAAACTGCCAGTCGGATCATTCTACCACCGCTTCCATGCCTGGCCCGATGCTTGCTCTGTCTCTTCCCATTGTGTGTGTTGCCTATTGCTATGCCTTGTATTACTTTCTTCACAGGTGGAATGGTGTACTGAGTGGAAGAAACTGCTTTGTAAAGGTATTTAGTTAATGCAGTGGGTAGGTCTGGGGGCAGGGACAGTCAAGCTCCTTGGGTCTTAGATGGTTAGTGAGCCTCTGCCTCTGTGCTGTGAACTGAACCAGCAGGCCTCGGTCTTCTCTCCTCCCTTACACAGGACAGCATGGCTGCAGTAGGCTGGGCTGGGTGCTTTCCTTCCCCAGATCAGCTAGGCCCCCATCAGACCCCAGCAGGTTGTGATCTGGTAACTAGTGTCCCCTGAGGTCAGGACTTGTGAAGAACAGAGTGCTCTGGAGTGTTTCCAGTGGTTCCTTCTTCACTCCCCCTTCTGAAGCGGGAGATTTTCCTTGGATACTTGCTATAAAAATGTGGTCACGTTACGGGGGTAAACCTCACAATGCTGTGAGGGCTCCTGTATGACTGGGTCCCCCCGGAGGAGTGAATGCTCAGAGCTGCCCTTGCTGAGCCGGCAGCCATTTGTCAACTACAACTCGGGTTTTGCCTCCTCAGCTCTGGGTTCCACAGCTGTGGCCTCTCGTGAGTCTTGACTCCAAGAAGCCTCGACTCTGTGCTCACCTGTCTGTCCCTGTAGTCCCAGGGCAACAGTTCACCCTTCCCTCCCTTATGGGTCCCGGAAATCTTACTGATTTTTCAATCTGGTCAGCATTTGACTTGTTATGAAAGAGTGCTGACTTCCAAGCTCCTTTTTAAAAGAATTGGAAATCCCACTGATCTTTCTTTCTTTCTTTCTTTCTTTCTTTCTTTCTTTCTTTATTTATTTATTTATTTATTTATTTATTTATTTATATTAAATTTACTAGGGTGACATTGGTTAGTAAAAATTAGATAGGTTCCAGGTGTAGACTTCTACAGAACTTTATGTGTTACAATATGTGCTCACCACCCACGGTCACCTTTCTTCCATCCCCGTATATTTGGCTCCTGTTCCCTCCTCTCACACCCACCTTACCCCTGCCCCTCAGGGAACCACTAAACCAGTGACTACGCCCATGAGCTTTTGTTTCTTTGCTGCCATCAGTTTTACATTCCCCATGTGAGTAAAATAGCTTTTTCTTTCTGGCTTATTTAGCTTAACATGATCTCAGGTTCCATCCATGTTGTTGCAAATAGCAGTAGTTCATCTTTTCTTCTTGCTGAATAATATTCCATTGTGTAAATGTACCACAACTTCTTCATCCCGTCATCTATCAGAGGACACTTTGGTTGTTTCTATGACTTGCCCACTGTGAACAGTGCTGCGATGAACATTGGGGTACATATGTTTTAACAGACTAAGGTTTTCAAGTGTTGGGGTAGATGCCCAGAAGGGGGTTACTGGGTCACAGGGCAGCTCCATTCCCAGTTTTCTGAGGAACCTCCGTACTGTCTTCCACAGCGGTCATACCGATTTGCACTTCCAGCAGCAGTGTAGATTATTTTTCTTAAATTTTAAACCAACCTTGCATTTCTGTAGAAGACTCCATGTGGTCATAATATTGTTAAATTCTGTTAACTAAAGTTATATTGTGGGTATTTTTGATAATTTTTTAAAGAGATGTTGGTCTGTAGTTATTTTCTTCTTACTTACAATGTCCTTAATTTAGCTGAAAGATGACCTGCAATGTGTTTCTCCCTCTTACATATTTTTTTTATTTTGTTTATGATTTTTGTTTTTTCTTTCTGAAATGTTTAATATAATTTATCAGTGAGCCATAGGGCATAGAATTTTCCCTGTTGGAAGGTTTCCTAATTATTATACAACTTCACTTTTTAATAGTTTAATGGAATATTCTGCTATCGCTATCTATGGGGTCTGGCAGAAGTAACACCGCTTTTTTGTGAGCTGGTAAACTTGAAAAAGGACATTACTTCTGCTGAACCCTGTATATAAACTATTTTTCAGTAAACTGTAGAAGTTTATCTCTCAAATAATTTGTTAATTTTAAGTACATATCCAATTACTTTACATAATGTTGTTAATTTTCTCATACTATCATGTAATTTTTGTAATATCTGGCACATTATTACCTCTTTCATTCCCAATATTTGTGATAGATTATGTTTCACTTTCATTCAAATAAAAAAATTTTTTTTGTAATTTCTTATTTGATGCCTGAGCTATTTAGAGTTACATTGCACAGTTTCCAAGATAACGTTTGATCATTGATGTTTTATGCAATTTTATTTTGGACAGAAAAAAAATATATGTTATGTGATCTTAAATTAAGTTGATTGATAATGTTCCTATAGAGAATTAGTACACCTGAGAGGTTTTTATTCATTTGTTTATGTTTTCTTAGTGAAACAGGAAAGAAATATTGCAACGTTGTCTCTTGCAGCCACTATACATCAAGTCTTTCTTTGTATGTCTAGCTCACTGAAATAGTTATCCTAAGCACGGGTAAGGAAAGTTGCAAAGAGGACAGTTTGGGGACAAGTTCTGGGACTTTCCACATGTGTAAGTTCACCCGGACCTTGGTTGGATCCTGTCAGGGGATTCCTGCCGTTCCCACTGGCCCCACCTCCTCGCCGCTGCTGCTCCTCTGCAGGAATTTTCTGCAGCATTTGGAGCCGCCTTTTACCTTTTAGATTTTACTTGTAATGCTGGGTCTACTAACGGCACTTTATTTTCCATCGTTGCTCTAAATTCATCTTTCTAATAATGCCCCTCTGCTCATATCTAGAGATGAAATATGGGAGAGACTGGTAGATTCATGGGCTCAGTCATCCACCTGATCAACCCATATATTCCTTTTTATGGAAAAAAATAGCTTTTTTCCACAATTTAAAAATGTTACAACCTAAGTGTTTCTTTTATAAACTGTTTCCTCAGGCAGTAAATCCAATCTAATATTGAACACAAAAGCAACACAGTTCAGTTTAAGAAATAAACATAATAGCACTTTGTAAAAAATAGAATTAAGTCATTCAAATTACATTCCTGAGAAGAATAATGAGTTTTACATAAGAGGCGTTTTTATTTCTCTGTCACATGCTTTCCTATTGTCAACTAAGCTAATCGAGTCAACTCAATAAAAGAAAAACAGATAAGCCACTTTCTCCTACTTGTCTCTGAAGAGCATTATCCTTGTCCTACTCATCTAACCGAGTATTGTTCTTATTTCATTTAGTATTTCTCTCGAATTTGTTTCTCTGCTTTAAATCAGGATTCATCGTAAGGAGAACTTATGTGATTCCCTCTTTCTCTGTGGTTAACTAGAATGTCTTCTTACCTCTGGTCTCCCTTACACAAATTGTATGACAAGAACATTAGAAGTATATTGGTAAGAGAAGGGGGAGCTCCGGATTTCTGTAACTAGATTATTGTTCCTCAGATATTCACTCCGTTCCCCCCCACTTATCAGAGAGAGTGGAGGTTGCTTCGTAACTGTATGATATGGGAACAGTGTCACTTGCTTTGGCCAATGGAAAGTTAGTGGATAAGAGGTGAGCAGAGGCCCTAATCTGCTCTGTAGTATGGCTTTGCTCTTGTGGCTCCATGTTTTAAAATAGGCGAGTATACCCCCCAGGGAGCTGATGCATCTTGAGTCTGAGCCCAGTAACAGCCAGCCGGATAGAACACCCGAGCCCGCTACACCTGTTGCAGGACACTGACAGCCTGAAGTCGGCCTAGCTCTCTGATCGCTTCCTACTCACGAACCCGAGAAGGGGCTTTATTTACCACATTCCGTTTGGGGGCTGCTTTGTCAGGAGGCACTTCTGTGGTGATTGCTGATCTATACATTGTGGCATGCATCAGATACAGAAAGCCCTGTAGGGTCGCGCTCCCCGGGGAGGAGCAGTCTCTCAGAGTCCCAGGTGAGACAGACCTCAGTAGTGTCTTTATGACCATCCTGAGCTCCTGATTCTCAGACCTGGAGAAAAAGAGAGAGAGAGAGAAGGGAAGGGGCATATAACTTGCTGTTTGACTCCTGACCTGTACTGCAAGTGGGCAGAGGAAGAAACACCCTCTCATGGCCAGACGGGAGAAAAACGTCATGAAGTCATAGACCGATGAGACCAAGACACCCCTCACAGAACACGGATGGCTACGTGGCTGCTAGAGCCGCTCCAGCGTGCGCTGTCACACTTACAGCGGATCGGTGAGAGGAGTCCATGGCATCCCTCACCGGGCACAGACACCTTCACCATCTGTGTCCTTCCCAGAGGCCCCGCCCCCCACAGGGGACGTCACGAAGCCTGCGCGTGGCTGTCATGTCCAGGTGCCCATCAGATGGGACGTAAAGGAATGGACCTTCTAAAGGCAGCGATGAGCTGCTAACCTTCCTGTGACCACCACGCAGGAAGACAGCCAGCCACTGGTGGAGTTCTTCACGTTAATATTAGCCTATAAATGCTTCTGAAAAGTTACTCTAGTGTAAAAATGTGTTAGCATTGCCTGGTCCTATATTTATTTTACCATTTTATCATGGAATCCTTTCAGCAAGCAGAATTCTGAGGGAAACCTGTGTGGGAATCTATACTACTATTATAATTAAGACTCTACCAAACTTATATAGAGAGTGCAATATAACTTGCATTTTTTTAATTTAAGTTAAATACCAGGTATTATCTAAAATATTTTTTAAAGATATAAAGCATAACAAAAGATCTAAAGAGGAGCTTTTCAATCAAAAAACAGGACACAAACGACCTTTATAGAGCACTCCACCCAACAGCAACAGAAAACATGCTTTTCAAGCATCCCTGGGACAGTCACCAAGATGAAACATATTGTCACTTACATAACAAGCCTCAACATATTTAAAAGGAATCAAACCACATGAAGTATGCTCTCCGACTATAATGGAACAGACTAGAAATCAGTAGTAGAAAGATAGCATAAAAATCTCCAAACACTTGGACGTTAAACACACACTTCTAAATAAGCCATGGGTCACAAAGAACACCTCACCAAAAATAAAACAATATACATGACTGAATGGAGGTGAACTACAGCCATCTGTGAATCATTTTCCCCTCTTCATTTACATGAGGAAGTTTAGGATTGTCTACAATGCAGAGATCATGATGAAATTAATGTAAGTTACGATGAGATAGTCTTTGCACCAGAACTATTATATTCCTTTTTCATTTAATTGCTTCATTTATTTATTATTCCAAACTTGGTCTCATCTTGATTCTAGGCCCCCTTCCTCCATTTTTATCAGCATACCAGAACATTCACTTTAGCTACTTAAAAAGATGTTAACATTACCTGCTCAAGTTTAAAATTTAAATATTGACAAAATTGTCAGATCTGCATTTTCAGCAACTATGTGTCCAAATGCACTTCTCATAAGTGGTCCTTTTACCTTTTTTTTTAAGGTCCAGCTCAAGTGATTCCGGGAATTTCTTGAATTTTTAAATTTCTTTTTTCTCAAAATTTTCTCTTACAACTCCATTTTAGAAACAGATGACATCAACTTCTCATGGCATAAAGTATCTTCCTGAGGCTAATCTGGAATGGTGGTCATAGCAATGCCTACTTGGAATGGGAAAATTTTATATATTTCCTGGGGCAAATAAGCAGGTAGTGAAAGCTCTTATTCCAGCTTTGTCTTGTTTTGAATATGCAGATTATCTTGACTTCAACAGCATTCTTTCAAGTGGGTGAACGTGGAGAAGAATTTGAAAGTTGTGTATACCCCAGGGATTTGACCAAATCCTCTTTAGAACTCAGAATTTAATGAAATAGAAAAGAGAGTGTAGGGACTAAAGCCCTGGGATGTTTCAGTGAGTTCAGGTGGTAAGATTATAACCAGCACTCACTTAGAATATACTAAGCTCTTTCTATGCATCATCTAAAGAACAAGGCAAGTGTAGCATATAGGTGACTTGAAATGAAAAGACTGCTAAGAAAGAAACTTCAGCCACCAACATACCCCCTTTTTCCTTAATTTAGCTGATCTTGGCTAAGTGTTAAAGCAAAAGGAGTTAGATTGAAAAGGATTTAAATCCCTTTTTACTGTATTTTTATTGAGTCAGGTCAACATGACCAAGAGCATCATGGTCCACCTATGAAGTGCTTTGTTGAAGTGAAAGCAGAGACCATCCTTGTATCTCTCTTATAAAACTAGCAAATAGAGTATCTATATCTTAACAGCTAAAAACATAAACCTAAATATAAAGATTTATTTCAAGAGAAATAGAACTTTTAGGGAATTATGTGCAATCATATAGCTAATGTCTGGGTTTGTCCTGAAATTCACCCAGCAAACGATGATCAGTTGTGGTTGGACATGTCAGGCTATGAAACGCATGTTACTTGATAAAGCAGGACAGCGTGTTTTTAGGGCAGTTTTCATTGTTTCCAAGCTTTTCTCTTTATTAACCTACAACCTATTTCAATTTAATTTCTACCACTTGGTACTTCTTTCCCTAGTGTGATGTTTTTAGATTTGAAAGAAATCCTAGTAAGTCAATATGCATTTTTTCCTACTAACTTCTTTACTAAGTTTTATAATTCAATCTTAATATCAATTCCCTTGCATTTCTCTGGAAATTATTTATTTATTTGTTTGTTTATTTATTTATTTATTTATCTATCTTATTGTGTTTGAGAGAAGGTGAGAGAGAGAGAGAGAAGATGGGGAGGGTCCAGAGCGGTCTCCATAGTTGTCCATCATTAGTTGTGATGTGGTTTCCTTTCACACAGGTGAGTGTGGGGCCGCACAGGGTGGGAACCAAACTGGGGGCCTCCCGCATGGGAGGCGAGAACCTTCACCACCAAGTCATCCCCGCGGTTACCAGCTACTCTGCAGTTCAGCATATGGGTTTGCATGAGCCAGGGCTGGGATTCGATCCCCGGACCTCATGATTGCAAGGCAAGCGCTCAATCTGCTGACCCATCCCAGCCTCCCTCTGGCAGTTCCTTTTAATAGCCATTCCTGCTTAGCATCCCTGCCCCTAAACACATTAGGGAGAGAGAGAGACAGAGATAGACAGAGATACAAAGAAAGAAAATATTGCCATCCATTTTAATTAAAAATTGTATTTACTTTTATCATTATCACTTCAAGAAAAATGCCAGTAGTGTCTTCTTGTTTTTTCTCAGTCCCATATCTGCACCAGCTCCATATTTTATGTTATCACGACTTTTGATTAAGTCATTTGATATCCGTGACTAGAAGTTTCTTTAGAAATGACTTCAAATACAAAATCTGTAGGTTAAAAAATCAAAATGTAACAGGGTTGAGAATGCACTGTATTTTAAATTGTTCTCTGGAGCAAGCAAGGGGCTACAAACCCGGTCCTCCTCAGGGCCACCGCTGTGTCGATGACAAAGGTGCTTCGAGTCAGACCTCAAAGAGATGCATCGTTCTGCTCACTAACGCTGTGCACAGAGCTTCAGAGAGTCCCGAGAGGAAAGCAAGCGAGTAGCGAGCAGGGAAACAGCAACTGCGGGAGCGACACAGAGCTACTCACATAATTATTGAAATTTATTAAAGTAAGCAGCCAGCAAATCTGAAGGGGTTGAACTTCTAATCTGAATGCACCAACTTCCAGCAGGATGTTATAAGACCAACAATAAAAGGGTATGAGCACTGCAGTATCGGGAAACTAAATATTTTATGCTTCATTGCTGGTCTCATTTAAATACATGTCCCTGAATAATGTTAAATCTCTTATAGTAGAAATATGATATTTCATTGCTATTTGCAAGAATTCTCTCTCTCTCTTCTTTCTGTCTCTCTCCTCTCTCTGTCTCTCTGTCTCTCTCTGTCCTCTCTCTCTCTCTCTTTCAGTATAAACTCAGGAAAAGGCTATTTCTCTCTGACCCATCAACCAACCTAGGTTGAAGAGAAAAATAAAAGATAGAAAAATAGTACAGAATGTGATTGGTGTGTGGACGAGGAGTGCCTTTTCTTTTAAATATTTATTTATTTATTTATTTTTAATTGTTTTTTGACAGAGAGAGAGAGAGACAGAGAGAACTGAACTGGGGGAGCTCCCAGCTCAGCACATGGGTCCGCACGGGCCGGAGCCGGGATTCGATCCTCGGTCCCTACGGCTGCAAAGTGAGCGCTTAACCCGCTGAGCCCTCCCGGCCTCCCCAAGGAGTGCCTTTTCAATTCGATGCATTCGGAATGTGAGATGAACCGCATTGTTATGAACGTGAGCGGCAGGAGCTGGTCATTCCCATTACAATCTGACTCACGATGTGGTCTGGTCTTGTTCTCATGAACCTGCTACTTCTCAGCGGAGTCCAGACAAAGGGGGTGCCTGCACCCCTCACTCTGTGGAAACTTGCGTAGTGGGCTGCTTAACTGTGAATAAGCCTTATGGGAGGAAGGGGAGAGCTTCTAATGGTTGAGGGTGAGTTGCTATAGTTTTGCCAAATTATGGGGAGAAAAGGCACAGGACCAACTTTAAATACCAGCTATGCCTTTTCTATCTATCTACCTATCTATCTATCATCTATCTATAGGAATTAAGGTTTCCTTTTTTTAGCTTTGAATAAAATTACAACTCTACTAAGATAACAAAGAGACTTTTCAAAGAAAAGATTTATTTTATTGTTTTGAGAGAAGGTGAGAGAGAGAGAGAGAGAGAGACAAAGAGGAGGGGGAAGGGCCCAGAGCAGTCTCCTTACTTGTGCATCATTAGCTGTGACATGGTTTCATTCCACACAGGTGGACATGGGGCCGCGCAGGGCAGAACTGAACTGGGAGCCTCCCTCATGGGAGGTGAGACCTTCACCACCATCCTGGTGGTTATCAGTTGCATGGTAGTTCGGCATGTGGGTTTGTACAGGAGGGACCAGGATTCAATCCCTGGACCTCACAGTTGCAGGGCAAGCACTCAACCTGTTGAGCCATCTAAGCATCCCTTAAAGAGACTTTTAAAAACCTTAAAAGAAAAAAAAAGAAGGAAAGAAAGAAAGAAAATAACAAGTCCTGATCTGTGGGCAACACCTTAAAAGCAACCAGTCCTTTGCCGAAAGTTAAAATGAAATCAGCCTGTCAATAAATAGACCTAAAACCATTTTGACAGCGTGCATTTCCCCCAATTCAATCCAGCACTGGTTCCCATTGTCTGCTCATCTGCATTGACCCCTATTTTCTTACCCAGTTTTGTAGCCACTACACCCAAAACCCCGGCCTCAGTGCTGCGGCAGGGCCCTGCGCTGTCTGCAGATACGTCACACTGGCTTGAGGGACAGCTCCGGCCACCCTGCCTCTGGATTGGAACATCGCCGGTGGCTTCTGCGTTCCTCCTGAACCTGTACCCTCTATGAGTTCAGGCACACACTCATCAGACAAGATCACACTGCCCTCGCCTCAGCAGGCTGTCCCACGCCTGGGTCTTTGCGTGTGCTGCTTTGGATGTGCACTGGCAGGCCCCCCACCCTGTCTCACAAGTTGGGGGCACTCAAGCCCTACTCTGCCGTTCACTGGCATGTCTGAAACTCAGTTTCTCAACACCCTTAGAGTGGAGCGTGTAGAACTTACTTTAATCTGCCTTATAAATGTTCTAGGAGTCTCCTATGTGGCTGCAACTTCTGTAACTATTAAGTTCTAGACACTGTGAGTTATAGACATTAAAACTGCACTATGTGGGTATGGTTTGTCTCTTTGGCTAATTCAAACTTACTGATGAGGAAAAACTGTACTTCATACTCTGTTGACTTGATAGAAACTTAATACAAACACAAAGCCTGCAGATTGTAGGTGCTCAGTAAACACCAGCTAAACAAATGCTAGTTCACACATTACCCGCGGGTGAAACAGCCATTCAGTCACCCCCGTCGTCCTCAGCCACAAGCACTATTGAAAGCATGGACCAACCCTATTGGCTGGATACCTGGGACAGAACTAGTAACTGTCGGAAAATCCTGAACTCTTCGTGGCTCCAGCTACAGATCCTGTGCTCACAAGCACATCAAGTACCGGTACTTGAAGAGGCAAGCCTCCCCTGACTTCGACAGCAGTGGAGTTACAGAAAGAGAGCACTGTGCAAGGTCACAGTCAACAGCCAACGTGATTGTCCTGGTTGGTGACAGTTTTGATTATGACACACTGCAGTGAGAACACACAGAGATGACGCACAGGAATCAAAGGTGCTGACGGAGGGCAAAGACCATGTGTCCTAAGCCTTCCAGCTGGAAGGAGTTACCACGTGGAATTGATGCTCAGAGACTCGTAAATACAGGTTGGCCGCAGGATGCAGTTGGAACTGCTCTTAAGTGTCTTTTAAAGTAAACAAACCAACCTCATGAATAAAACATGATTGCCTGGCTGAATGCCTATTGATTGCAGAACCCCTTTGGGGACTGTAGGTTGAGAGTCTGCATTTATTAAAACACACAATAACAATAACGACAATAATGAATCCTAACTTGTTGTTTCATCTTATCTTTGCTTCCGAGGTGCAGAATGTTCAGATGTTCTAATTACAAAAAACGAAGTAATAACAATCTCCGCGAATTACATCTAAGTGCTTGGTTTAGAACGCTTTTCCTAGGACACTAGCGGGGCTCTCTGCCGTGACCCCCTGGCTGAGCGTCCACACCCCCTCACTGGAGCTGATGTTTGGATCGGGTCTTGCTATCTCTCCCAAAGCCGATTGCATGTCCTCGGGTGCTACCCCCTCCTCCACCTGCCCTGACATGTCCCAAACCCTTTTCCTCTTTTACTAGTCATTATTTTTATCTCTACCTTCTTATTTTTCTAATGCTTTCTAGCTTGCAAAGGCGTTTTATAGTTATTATGTCTGAAGAACCTACATCCATCCTGCAATATGAAACTGCATGAATAACAGGTGAGAAAATTGACTTACAGAAAAATTATGTAACTTGCCTGGCAACTCACCAGCCTTTTCCATTATTAAGTGCGCTCTCTGACTCAGAAGGGTTATTAGTTCCCAGCCTCATTCTTTCTGTTGAACTCTCTTGAACCCTCACTGCATCTGCTATGCATTCTCTACCTCCTATTCTTCTTACCTCGCCGTGTAGAGAACCTAGTGCTCAGTGGCGCCATCTAGCCCTGCACCAACACAGCGCACATGTGCCTTCTTGCACAACAGCTCGGCCTTGTTTCATACTAGACTGAAGGTGAACCAGCACCCCGCAGCCCACAGCACACACAAACCCTGTGTTCTCCCAGGCATTTGCCCTTGAAGCCACAGCCAAATCCGAAGATGCTCAGGGGTTGAAAAGCCAAGGAGAAGCTGCTGCTGAGAAGTTATCATCTAAGCAGAGCGTCTGGCCTCTCCCTGAACTAGAGGAACAAACTGGGGTTGAGAGCCGTTGACAGAATGGGCGTCTTGTAAACACCCTCAGCTTTGTTGAGGCCTCTGAATGGCTTTTCCCTGGTGGGAAGGGACGATGCGAAATAGAACAGCATCCACAAATTCGCAAATTCAGACTCAAAACATCTCAATTCCTGCAGGCGGAAAGCCAATGAAATCCAGTACCAAAGAAAGTCAGTAGGGTAAGATATAGGAAAGTGAAGAAAGAAAACTCACTGTATGCATTTAAAATATTTGTGTTTGTAGAAATCAAAAGAATCTGCAGATAAATCATCATCATTCATATGTAAATGTAACCGTGTCACTGGATACAGGTTCAATGTAAAAACTCAATTATAGTTCTATAGAGTAGCAATAAGCAAATAACTTTAAATACACAAATTGAAGTAAATTAATGTAATAAAATTCAACATGAACTGATACTGTTAATAGTATTACAAATATCTACAATGTCACAATGAATCACCGGAAGATGTACATAACTTTTATGCTTAAATTTACAAAGTATTCCTGCGACTAACTGAAGAACAGTTAAATATGTGAAGGAACACACCATTTTTATGCGCTCAAGAGTCAGAATTGTAAACATGTAGTTAGTCCCCAAATGATCTGTAGTTTCAAAGCTATTCTAATCAAGATCCCAGCAAATTTTTTCAGAGAATATGCCTAGAAATGGACAAACTGATTCCAACATTTTTTTTTTTTAATGGAAATCAAAGGTTCAAAATGTGAAGAGTGAAGTTAGAGATCTTACACAACTAACAATGAAGACTTGCCTGGCTACTGTCCTTAAGAGAGTAACATAGTACATGAATAAGCAAGTAGAAAAGGGGAACAGAAGGAAGATCAGACAAAGCACACACCCAGCACGGGACGTAAAGTACGGCAAAGAGAATATAGACGATAATGCTGTAACAACTGCGTATATGCCAGGTGGGAACTGGACTAATCAGGAGCTTGCTGCATGAATCATATACGTGTCTAAGCACTCTGCGGTACACCTGAAATTAATATAAAATTAGATTGAATGTCAACTATAACTGAGAAATAAAATAAAAATAAATCACTGGGGGGAAAATGCTATGAAGACCTGAAAGCAGGTAGACTAGGCGTTTCGTTAAGATTTGAGAAAGCCCTTCACAATGGAGGATATCCAAATGTGCAGTAAACACATCCATAGGCACTCAATCCAATAATTCATCAGGGAAGTACAACTTAAAGCCATCATGGGAAATGCCTGCGTATCTATTTAGAATAGCTAAAATAAAAAAAAAAGACAGCTGTTACCAAGTTTAAGCAAAAAATATAAAACCACTGGACTCTTCATTCACTGTTAGGAAGATGGTATGATACAGCAGTTTTGGAAGTAAAATGTGGTAATACCGGCTAACGTTAAACTTAGGAACAGGGTTGACCAGCAATTTCACACCTTGATATAACTCAAGAACAGCGAAAACATTTTTCCACAAAAAGAGATACTACAGAATATTAAAACATTCTATTCATAATTGAAGGAAACTAGAAATAACCTAAGGTCTATTAAAATAGAATGCCTCAATAAAATATGGTGCATTGAAAATACTAAAATCCTGCATAGCCATGCAAGTGAATGAACTGTTAAACTGCATGACCTGTTTCACAAACCTAAGAACGAGTGGAACAAGCCCGAGTAAATAAACACATGCCAGAGAGGTTGGTTTCTGTAAAGTTCAATAGTGCGCACACGAAATACATGACGGTGCTAGAATTCTGCAAGCGCCGAGCCTTGTGGAGGCGATGGCTGGGAAGGCCCCGGCGCCGTGCCCTGTGTGTCTGGAAACGCTGTGTGTTTGGATAAGCAGCTCTGCTTTGGGGTTGCTCTCGCGTGTGTCCTAACGTCGTTAGACTCTACCTGCACCCTTACCTTTTATGCAGTTTTCTGTCCATCACACTAATGCAAATCACTCAACAGCACATGTTCTCTTTTCTCTCATGAAGACACAAACGCTTCCGTTCCCTCTCGTGCCCTCACGGTGTTGCCTCTCTGTGCAGCCAGACGTCTAACAGGCGTTCCCAGTGCACTTGGCAGGGACGTCCTCACGCCTATTTTGCTCTTCCATCCAAACATCTACTCCTCTCCCAACGTCCAAAGAACAGACCACGATTTCAGATCCAGGGGACCCTGGCCTGGCCTTAGCTTGTCCACATCCCAGCAGAATCCAGCCCTTCTGAAATCCCCTCTTAAGCAAACACGCTCTTCTGTGGGCCTTCCGCACACGGGTTTCCTGCGTTCCTTCCCAACCTTCCAGCTTCTCATCCGTTGGGTGCTTCTGTGCATAACTTCAAATGCCGGGGCGCGTCAAACCGCTGTTGTGCTAGTTTCCCACTGTCCCAATTCTGACGAGCAAGTTTACAGACTTCTAAGGAAGTCTATAGGTTGGAAGAGCCAGGCTTAGTTTTCCATTATGAGGGACTCAGTACATTTTTATTTAATGCTGTTGCTGCCTTTAAGCTTTTCAGCCCGTTATTTGTTTAATGTTTGAGCTATCTGTCCTTTGTTTTATTATTCCTTCTTTTCTGTTTTCTTTTGGAATAATCAAGTATTGTAAGTGATTCCATTATGTTTTCTGAGGATAAGCGGCAAAGTTTACTGGGAATAAAACTAGAGAAAGTGCACTTGCGAGAGATGGAGGCAGGCCTCGTGCAAGAAGAGGTGGCTCAGAAGACCAATGTGTGCCTTTATAACATCGTATTTTCATGCTACAATTAAAATAAGGTAGCTACTACCTTATTTTCTACGTTATTACTTTTTCCATGTCTGGAGTAGAAAAAGTACCTTTCAATAGTTTAAACCTTTTTACCTTCCTTGGCTCCATGTGTTAATGTTGTCATGCATTTTATTTCTATACCTAGTATATACGCAAATGGATATTGTTATTATTTTTGTTAAATTGTCTATATTCTTTCATATTAATTCACCATTTACTTTTTCAGCATTTATTTCTTTCCAAGTTTTGTCTGATGGAGGGGGCTGCAGTGATGTTTCCCTGCGTAGGGACCATATTTCTTGTTTCTTCGCATATCTAATGAGATTGTTTGAACACTGAGCTCCTGATGTAGTGGGACAACCCCAGGACTCACTTCCCTCCCCTGCAGGGTTTGGTGGTGGTGGTGTTTCTCTTAGTGCTCTTGTCTTAACTAGTTCTGTCATGTGAGCTCTTTGTCGTACGCAGTCCCTGAAGCCTGCACTCAGCTAGCTCAGCGGTCCTCTGACTGAACAGGTTCCTTACCTGGCCGGAGCCCCCATTTGTGGGGGGCTGTGTGCGCCTGAAGGGCCACACGTTCTGTGCCCAGGCACGTAGCCTACGAGCCTGCCTCAGCTCCCGCTCGCTCTTGGCACAGCTTCAGGAGGCCCGTTCTCAGCCTGTCACCGCCCTGGCCGTGCGCAAAGCCCGATGCGGGTGTGTGGCTTTCCGGGGTTCCAGCAAGGCCTTCTGTCTCCTCACGGCCACTGTGGGCACCTCATTCTCCGCCTTTGCCCTTTAAGGCTCGTGTGCAGCTCCTTGCTTCTCCCGGGTGTTCTCACCGACTCAGGCACCTGCAACGTCAACTAGTTGCTTCAGATGTTTTCCAACAAACACCCCCGGGAAAAACACAATTTCCACGGAGTGAGCTCTACGTCAGGGGGAATCTTTATTCTCCCTGTGAGTGTGATCTTCAGGGAAGTGCCACCTAAGTCACACAACGATAATTCTATAGCAACTGCATGTTCTCAGAGGTCCAGCCATGTTGGGTGCCCCTCCGAGGCATCTAAGGTGCTGGTTTTCGCCGTGGTGGGGGCGTTCTGGATTTTAAGGTTGCCAGGGAGCTGGGGAGATGGAAGTGAGCCTTAGGTGGACTTTATGGAGCTTCCTGGTTATTTCTATTCATGGCTTTTTGCAAACATGGGCATTTTCAGCCATTATTTCTGCTAATACTCTCTACACCTTTCCCTCTTTCTTCTCGTCTGGGACTCCCCATCACTGGATGGTGTCTCACAAGTCCCTCATGCCCTGGCGACTTTTCTGGGTTGTTTTTCTGTTCCTCCGGCTCAACAATGGACATTGTCCTATCTAGTAAATTTTTCTTTTTCAGTTATCGTACTTTTCAAGTCCAGAATTTCTTTCTTTTTAATTTTTTTTTTTTTTTTTTGGTCTCTTAGTTGCTGTTTCCATTCTGTTCATACATTGTTTTCTTGAATTTATTCAAGTCTTCTCTTAGTTTTTTGAGCATCTTTAGGATAGTTGTTTTAAAGTCTTTGTCTGGTAAATCGGCCATCGGGTCTTTTACTATACATGCAGTTTCTATTGCTTATTTTTCCTTTGAATGAGCCATACATTCTTGTTTCTTTGTATGCCTGGTGATTTTTTGTTGAAAACTAGACATTGGAGTCGAACAATGCAGAACTCTGGAAATCAGATTCTCCCTCTTCCTTGGACTTTGTATTGTTATTGTTTTTATTTTCATTTTTAAAATTTGTTTACATACCAAGGATAAGCCCGAGGTGTAAACATAAGGTCTTCTCAGGTCTTTCCTGGGGCATGCATGGTCACGCTCTAATCTCCCTTGTCTATGCAGTTGCGTTTGTATGTCCTACTCTTTAACGTCTGGCTCCCCAAAGAAGAAAAAGAGAAAAGGGATAGGAGGAAAAGGGGCCATGGCTCTTTAAATGCTCTGACAGTTGCATCAGCCAGGAAGGGAGGGGCGTGCAGCTGTGGAGGGGACACCATGTGACAACCATGGGTGCTGCCATTTTGCCAGCACCTCTGCGCTCAGGGGCATCAATCGGTCATCACAGCACAAACCCTCAGTCTCTGAGGGACGGGGTCGTGTTGCCCACCCTGACTCCTGCAGGCTGGGGTGGCAGGTGGGGGGCTGCTTCTCTGCTAAGAGCTGTCATGCATCAGATGAACCGCAACTACCAGCCACGCCTTTCCTGGGAAGTTGCAAGCCTTCCATAGCCCCCAGAGTTCCAACACAGGCCCGTCAGAAGGATCCAGATGCAGTTTCCTAGGTGGGGAGGCTGATTTCTGGGACTTGCTCCATCCCACCAGCTTCCCAAAATCCTCTGCATGTGTCCTTGGACTCTGACAGGAGAAAGAGAGGACTGGTGACCTCAAACACAAAGCAGAGGTCTTAACAAAGATCTCTTCTGGCACTTCCTAATGTTCGGAGAGAAGTTTGCCTATTTGTGGATTAAATAACCATATTTTTAAAATACTCTAGAGACATTTATACTTTCAACATGCTTATATCTTTAATGTATTCTTCCCCCTTTGGGGGCACATTTTATTATGTATGTTATTAATTATCGTGAGTGTTTCAGAATCATTTATTAACATGGCATTTCCCTAGCAAGAAAAATCACATTAGTGCTTCACTATAAAAGCCCCGTAAGTGCAGTTGTAAGTACTTTATCAGCTTCCTGTCCTCATTTAGAATGACGGCCTGAATCATTAAAAACAGTCAGCACTAAAATGATATATTTTCATCTAAATAGAGATTACTTAATTTAATTAAATATGCTTTATACTCTGTGATTTCCACAAAGTGGTTCTTGCAAACCACTAACTCATTATTTAATGCAGCCGCAGCCTTGGTGGAGGACTAAGGAGGATACAGGTTTTAGACCTTTTAGCTTCACTTTGTAAACATCTTTAAAAATTCAAGAACTCTCCGGAAATTCTATGTTGGCTCATAAAACACATGGTTCATGATCACTTTTTTACTAAAGTTATCATACTTTTTTGTGAACTGCTGTAATTTTGATTTGCTGCTTGTGCGTGTATCTACCACTTAAATGCCAAGGATTACCCCCCAAACATTGAGAGTTATGGTGATTTTTTTCCTGGCTTTATTTAATTCATCCTGGTTCCCTTTCATCTCTGCACACAGGATAATTTTCCTGTGTCAGAGCTTTATTTTCTAAGCTTGTAAAATGTGTTTGTTTCACAATTGAAATTAAAATTTGCTGTTTTGAAACCATGATTATACCACCTTTCCTGGGATTTCTCATTGAACACCCTGACATTCTTGAAAGTCTTTTTTCCCCCCTGGAGAATAAACAAGTTCTTCTCCTTTTCTTCTGACTGACTTTTAGATTGCAGCAATTTGAAACCAAGGCATAAATATGGTTCCTAGCAGCCAGGGGACACTGGTCCCAACCAGTATGAGTAGTTGTCAAGGTCTTCAAAGTTAGACTGACCACGTTTGAAAACCAATTTACCACCACTAGATGCGCCGTAATCGGGAAGTCACGTTTTCTCTCTCAGGCTCAGTCGTTTTTTTGTAAAATTACAATAATGACAGTGCTTATGTGAGAGGATTATCGTGAGGAATCAGTGCATTCGTATACGTAAATGACTTAGACGTGTCTGCCATGTAGTAAGCGCTTGATAAATGATAACTTTTATCTGCTACATTTTATTTAACACCACTTTTATTTTGAACTTTTGTACTTTAAGTGCATTATAACTTATCTTTAGAATATGTCTGCACGGTAAATACAGTGTAACCATTTTACAGACAAAGAACATGACAGATTTGTCCAAGGCCACAGAAGAGATGCCTGACTCAGCAGAGCCAAAGTTAACCCAGGTGTAGACCACACAGCATCAACTTCTATCAACAAATCAAAACACAATAATAAACATCTTGCTTTGGACACTCCATATAGGTAGAAAATCTTGTGTAGGAGAGAAGGGACAGCTGGTTGAAAATCAAAGGGAATTGGAAAGATTTTGTAGTCACCTGATTGAGGGGTTTGGGGAAAGTTACTAAGCACCAAAACTCAACTCCTTCCCCCGCGAGTTCTCAAGTACACCTGAAGCTCATATAATATTGTGTGCCAACTAGACCTCATTTAAACATATTTAGAAACCTAACATGGCTATTTGATCCTATTGAAATAATACTTCTCTTTCTTCAAAACTCTTTTTAAAAACATGGAACGTAAGATATACCCTTATAAAAAATTTTAAGTGCACAAATGTACATATTGTTGACTACCTGGACTGTATGTACCTCTATAACATACTCATCTTGCACAGGTGAAATCAGGCATCCTCTGGCCTCTCCCCAACAGCCCTTCCCCAGCGCCTGGTAACCACCATTCTACATTCTGCTCCTTTGAGTTTGACTGTGTTCGATTCCTGATCTAAGTGGGATCACATAATATTTGTTCTTCTGTGTCTGGCTTATTTCACTTAGCAGAATGTCTTCCAAATTTAAGCATGTTGTAACAAATGGAAAGATGTGATTATTTTTGAAGGCTGAATAATATTCTATTGTGTGTATAAGTCACATTTCCTTGATCCGGTCATTGATCGATGTAGGTTCTTGACTAGTGTGAATAATGCTTCAGGGCACATGAGGGTGCAGGGAATTCTTTAAGATCCTGATGTCAGTATATACCCACAAGTGGGATTGCGGATCATAGGCTAGTTTCATGTTTAATTTTTTTGAGGAACCATACAGGTGTTCACAGAGTACATTTCCACCAACAGTGCACAAGGGGTTTACTACATCCTCACCAGCAGGTTAGCGTGTGTCCTTTTGATACTAGTCATTCTAGGTCTGGGCTGAGATCTCAGTGTGGTTTTGATTTGATTTTCCAGGTGGTTACTGATGTTGCACATCTTTTCATGTACCTGTGTGGTTACTTGTATGTCTTCTTTGAAGAAATACCTGTTTCTATCTTCTGCCCATTTTTAAAGCTGGCTATTTGTTTTATTTAATGTTAAGTTACAGCCATCCCTTATATATCTGGGCATTCATCCTTTGTCCAATATATGATTTGCATAGATTTTCTCCCATTCCTTAGGCTGCTCTTTAATTTTGTTGATTGTTTCCTTCACTGGGAAGAGTCTTTTAATTCATTGTAATTCCATTTGTCTAGATTTGCTTTTGTTGACTGTTTGCTCTTGTTGTCATATCCAAGAAATCCTGACAAGCTGTGGCAGATCTTTATGTCACACCTGCTTGCTCTTCTACCTGGGCCTTCCCTGTGTTGCAATAGTTCCTGCTTTACTCTTCATGTAGACAAGACTACCAAGAAGACATTGGCCTCGGAAGCCGCACATCCAAGAGGGCGAGGTTTCCTTGTACCTGATTCCTGAAATGTCTATGTGGACCAGAGCTCCCCCGCCCTCTTCCTCGCCCCAACCCTGGGCTGGGGACCACACAACAGTGTTCCAGGGGCAAGAAACAAGCTTGTGTTCTGATGTGCTTACATACTGAGGAGCCCGCTGTTTATGTTTGTTTATTAATTTATAAGTCCATAACCTTTATGACTTGTGTATTTTCTGTCCATTAGGTAGTGTGATATGACGCTCACATATAGCATAATATGCATCCTGTTTCCAGTTCTGAAAACCCACATTGCCTGAGGTATCATTCCATCACAAACAATACTGTGATAAGCGTCCTCATGTCTACTTCTAAACCAATACAACTGTTGGGGGGGGGGGGATGACATATACAAACTGGCTTTTGTTGGGTCAAATGCCTTTAATTTAATTGTGTACAATCTTCTTTCTGACCTGGCTTTACAAGCCCCTACACACACACCAAAAAATAAAATAATAATAATAACACAAGGCTACGCAACAAATCAACAAACTTTTCAAATGATTGGGTGCTTGTTACTAGATGGAAACAATGACCTGCCTCCATCTGAAATAGGACACAGACATAAATCAGAATTTTAAAAAATCTAGGTTAAGTTGAAAAACAAAATAGTGCAAAATATTGTAGGTAGTGAGAGTAGCTAAAAACGGATTTCTGGATACGGCACAACCCCACTTTTACTCTCTCCATAACTGAGGCCCACCGTCTGCTCTTGCCGTCTAGTGGCCCTCGTTGCTCTTAGATTGGAGAGCTCAGGGAGGGGGCTTTATCTCCTCTGTCTCTGTGCTCACGTCCTGAGTGACAGCGTTCAGTCTGATGGTTTAAAATACCGTGTATGAGCTGAACAGCCCAGCGTATGCTGAGCCCAGAACTCTCCCTGGAGCTCCCCCTACTTCTAGCTCTCTACTCAATACCTCCTCTCGGCTCACAACAGGCCTCCCAGTGTTATTCATCACTCGTCCGACGTTACACTGAGCTTTTCTTGTATTTCAGACTAGGTTTCATTTCTGAATGAGAGGAAAACCAGGACAATACTAACTTACACAAAGCAAAAGCTTTTCTGCCTTATAAACACGTGGGGCGTCCAGGACCGGAAGGCTGCTCCACACTAGACCTTCCCCATGGGGCCCTTCCACCTCGCTGGTCCTCAAGCCTCAAACCATGGACGTGACCTCATGAGTCAAAACCGCTTAGGGAGGCCCAGCCACTCACCACGCATGCTAGCTTTTGGAAGAAGGAAGACGTGAAGAACTGCCTGAGTCCTGCTCCCGGTCTTCAGGGACACGTGCCAGAAGGTCACACGCTGCACAGGCCCCCGAGACAGTCATCACTGCTACCCCAGGCCCGTGCTCTGAATCATCGGCAAAACCATTCGAAGGAGCTGAACGTTAAAGTTCAAATAACACGTTAGCAGTCCAGAGAGACCTGCTTGTGTCTGTGGGTCCCCTGGTCTGGTGTCACCCCGACCACAGGGAGATCCCCACAGACGAGCAGGAGCAGGGGTCGTTGTCCCTGTGAGCATCCCGTCTCACCACGGAAGAGAGGTGGTGCTGAGTCACCGAGCCACGCGTGCCCAGTCGGCCTCCCCACCTCAAGGAGACCGCGGGGAGACTCGTGTCTCTGGATAAACCCCCTTCTCTGAAACCCCGGAAGAGTCGAAACCCTCCTCTTAGACACAACGCTATCCTCATCGTGTCAACCAGAACTTGGTCACAACGGTCACAGGTTGCTGCCACACGGAATCATGGGGGAGTGATGGTCATTCAAGGGTCTTGTGTGAAGCTAACAATCAGAACTTGTATTCCTAATGAATAAAAAAACAGTATCGGAGACACAAAGCAGTTTTCCTTACAGTCTTCCTCCCCCTTTGGCCACTTTGATATCCCTGTGTGTAACTTATACAGGGGGACCCCCCAAAAAAACCCAAAATCATCTTCTGGAGGGCAGGCCCTTGTAGTACAGGCTTCCCCCTCGGGGTGAGGGTTCTAGGGTCCCCTCTGCACCCGTGTACCCGCTGCTATTGTGAGAGGCTGCGTTCGACCTCAGTACATTTTTTTTGAGCCTCTTTCAACACCTTTGCCCATTTCCTGATGGGTGATTGACAGGAAGAACATGTGACATAACAACGCACCTGCCCACACAGAGCCGAGTGTTCCGTTTCTGACCAAAAACGGCATGACCCCCGAGCCCCGCCCGCTCTACTCACCCCATCTTGTCTCATGGGACGTTTTTTATTTTCCCAGATGAATAAAAGTCCTCAAAGGAAAACGGTTTGCTGATGTGGAAGAGGTGAAGCAAAAATGCAGAAGCACTAAGAGGCATCGACATCGATGAGTTCAGAAACGGTTCTGCGCCGTGAAAAAAGCATCTCAAACAGGTGTATTATATCCGACGGCGAGTACTTTGAAGGCGACTGAAATTTAAACTTCTAAAAATAAACATTTTTTTATAAATAAATCTTGTTTGGGGGTCTCCCCTTGTACACCGTCTCTAGAAGACACCCTGAGGTGCCACCCGTTTACTTTGCACGTTACCCAGATTCCAGGGTGTCTGGATGGGACACCCCGGGGTGCGCTGTGTGTCTGATAAAGTGCGGGGACTGCCCGTGCAGGTGCAGTGTGCAAGCGGCGGCGGGACGGACACGGTGGCAGCACCTGTCAGCCAGCTCCAGGCGGCAGGGAGCCCCGCGGTACACAGCTCACTCTTCAGTTTGTCCCCACTTCTGCCCGCCCCCATCCAGAGAGCACCTCATCTTTCTCAGCTCCCGATTGGAGCCCCGGGAACATTTTCCCTCCCCCACTGCTCCCCACGGCCACACGTGAGGTGAACTTTGGGGAGCCCACTCTTTGGGGTTCTGTACAGACCTTTCAGCCTTCTGTTTGCGGGTGCAGAGTCAAGAATCGGGGCGCCAGAGTCTTTTAGGAGTTGACCAGCATGGGAGGCTGGAGCGCAGGTGTGAGTCTTGGGCAAAACCGCAGTGCCCCGCGTGCACACTCGCCCCCGCGGCTGCTCCCTGTGCAGCGCCTGGCAGCTGCACACGCGGAGCCCCCTTCAGTTCTCTGTGCTGCCCGTCCCTGCTCTCAGCTCGACGGCAGCTGTCTCGCCGCCGTTGGAACGACCGGGGGCCTGGGAAACCACTCCTGTCCCCTTCAGCAGGCTCGTCACCTTCGTCCTCAAGACACTAGTCCTATCTGCTCAAGGGTCGTCGCCACGGTTTGTAGCATCGACTGGGCCGCGAGCGCTGTCGGGACCCTACTGTTCTGGCTCCCGAGCTGTGGGCATGTCCCCCATCCGTGAGCGCTTCCCTGTGACCCTACATGAAACGACTCCCTGCCCCCACCTTGGCGACACCCCCGTTCCGTCCCCTGCCTGCTGCTCTCTGCAGCCTCGGCGCCGTCTGTGACAGAGCGTGTCTTCCTCCTGAGGCTGGGCAGCGTCTGTGGAGACGGGAGCTCCCGGATAGCCGACACCTCGTGGTGTCCAGCGCTGCGGGCCCAGGGCTGGGGACAGCAGGCCGGCTTGTGGGACGTGTTCAGTGACCGCTCAGGACGACGCGCTCCCGCCTGGGAGTCCTCAGTGCTCTGGAGGGAAGCAGGCCGACCCCGTCTGTGTCCCGCGGTTCCGGTAACTTGTGCTTACACCGCACCGTAGCCAACAGGCTCGAGGAGTCCTTGCCACGTGCTTCTCAGCGCCCGGCATGTCCGTGTGACACCTGGAGACACACACTGCTGCTAGCACACCCGCGCGCTCTTTGCTAGGAAGGTGTGAGTGCATAGACACACCCTACTTAACAGCTGTTGCTTCCTGTGCCGGAAAGCGTGAGCTGGGCCCCGCTCAGGTGTTGGTGACTGCGAAGGGCAGGGGCACTAGAGGCCGAAAGGGCACCAGCCCTTCTTCACCAGCAGTGAGCCCTGGAGCGCCAGCCGTGCCAGTGAGTCCCCCTAGGAGGGTGTGGCGATGGCCGTGGGCGTGTGCTGAGCGAAGGGGAGGGAAGGCAGCTCTTCTAAGGAGGGTGAGGGTAGGACCTGAGGATCAGGAACACGTTTCCACCGAATTCTAAAGCCCGCGCGGGACTCCCCAGCAGCCTCGGCTGCCCTGCCGGGAACCCCCAGAACTCCCCTGAGCCCCAGCCCTCCACCCGGGGACCAGACTGCCTGCCCTTCGGCAAGCGCTCCACTCACCTGTCCCCTGTCCTGTCGACATGCGACACACTTCCGCCCGTTCTCACAACTCGCTCCACACACACGTTGCACAAGCAATCTTACAGACGGGATTGGCTTAGAGGCGACTCTTCCCAGGGGGCTACCATTTTGACACATAAGCAAAGGGACTGTTGAGGCTGGAGAAGGGTGTGGCGCTGGGGACGGTAGCAGGAGCCCCGCTGGGGTGAGGGGAAGGTCCCCAGCATTCCCGACATTACCCCCGGGGGCGGGAGCTCACCCGCCCGGTTCCTCGGGTCCCTGGAGCACCTGAGGCAGTCAGTGGATGGCGCCCGCTGCAGGGACCCCGGGAGAGATCCCTGATGCCCCTTAGCCACCGGCCCCAGGACGTGCTTGGTTTGTCTTAGGACACAGGTTTCCACATGGGGACTTGTCGTTAGTGACCTGAGCAAAACCCGTTTCTACCCTCTCTCCAGTGGGGAGCACGTGGCCCCCAGTACAGAAAAGCATTGCAGGCTTTTCTAAATCCACGTGCAATTCCACACAAAACCTAGGGACCCGTTCAGTCAGGACTTCTGCATGTGACTGCAGCTGGTGACAGCCGTCCACGGGAAAGCAGAGCGACGACACTGACTGCGAACAACTGCAGCACAGGGAGGAAGTGCCGGACCCGGGCCAGGTTCACTCACAGGTCTGGAGGGGGAAGATCATTGCCGTTGGCAAAACGTCACGTGGGCAATTGCGGCTGCACACACTGATCTTCCAGACAGATTAAGCTCAATGCATTATGAACAGTTGGTAACTATTAACAGTTACTACACTTTTCAACAGTCGCTAACAGTTTTCTTCAACTCTTCGTACATTAATAGACGTGTTAATCACGGCACTAAACAGGGCATATAATGAGGTAACTTAATTTGCTACTATATGTGGAGGTGGGGGGAGACTGAAAATGTAGTGACAAAATAGCACACATTTAAGGAGGTGTTTCCTTAGCTATCAGCATAATGAGAATCCTAGCTTGTTCAGAGGGAAATTTTAATAACAAATTCAGAATATAAAGGAAATATGTGCAGAAGTGTATCTGTGTTTTTTAGAGTGTTACTGATAATGTTAGATTTGGAAAGCGTGATGGATAAGCTGCATAAAGTAGGTTATATTCATACGATTCAACTCTGCGGCCACTGAAATTGATTCTATGAAATATATTTATGAAAAATGGTCACAAAAATTTGTCCAATATGATTCAGTATAGTATCCATCTAGCCATCTCTTTATATAAACAAGTGCACATGTACACATGACCCTGGAAAAATATATATGTTGCAATATTAACAAAGGTCCTTTATGAACGGAATGACTACATACATATAAATTACTTTTATCTTGCTATTTTTTTTTCCAAAACAACATGCATTACACTGTAGAATGGGAAATATGATTTCTTTCACCAAAAAATCCCATGCTTACAAGTACTTAAAACAAAAAATCCTTCTTTAACGTAGGCAGACAGCCTCCTTCATGGTTCCCTTTAGAGCACTTGAGACAGCTTAGACTTTTCCAAAAAATCTGTGATAAACTGAAGAGACAGAGTAAAGGTGAAGCAGCAGAGAAGCAGACACATAAAAACTGTCAGACTTTCGAAGCCCAGGTTCGTCTCCCTGACTGACGACTTCCCAAGCGCCCGGGCCGTGTTCCAGTCATGACCCTGTCCCGTCCGTGGCCCTGAGCTTTGACCCACGACTCAGGTCCCTGCGATGGCATGCAGCCATTCGCCCTGTTCACTGCTCCATGGAGAGCCCACACACATGCACATGCACACGCACACGCACACACAACCAGCTCTCCCAGTCTCTCCAAACTCTCCCCTGCACCTACTGAGAAATGAGGTGCCGGCTGTGCAGCTGCCCAGGCAGGCTTTTCTCCACTTTGGCTTTCTGTCCTGAGGGATGTCCGTCATGGACAGCCAACAGGACAGCCACCCGTAACTGAGAGAACGAGGCATCGGGCCACCCACGTCAAACAGGGGTTTCTGCTTCCCAGCCTTTCCATGGTCCTGACACTGCAGGTTATGGAGTGACCGGCCCTCCCACACCCAAAGCATCTCCTCGTCCCCGTGCGGTTCTTCAGCACCCACGACTCTCCTGAACAGGCCGGGCACAGAAGCAAGGCAGGACGGGTTCTCCTTGTGATATTTTGTCACACCTTCCAATTCAGCTCGGAATTGATTTCTGTGGCTCCTTGCTCATGAATTCTGTCCAATTTTGATCAACTGACGTGCATATCAGAATTTGTTTTGTTTTGTTTCGTTCCAATTCTCTCATGAGCTCGTCGTCTAGCTTCGGCTCTTGGCTGCTTTCCATTCTCCTCTCCGGGTCTCCTGCCCTTGACCTTGTGTGGCAGGGCCCCGTGTGAAAAATAGGTAGTTCTCAGTCTCCAGGCCTCGACTCAAGTCTGTGTTCCCCGATCTCAACTTGATGATGTTGAGCTAATTACTTCATTTCTGCACTTCCCAGTTTTGAGTTTGTTTTTTTTATTTTATTTTATTTTTTTTTAAGATTTATTTTCATTGTTTTTGACAGAGAGAGAGAGAGAGAGAGAGACAGAGACAGAGAGAAGGGGGAGGGCCCAGAACAGTCTCCATAGCTGCACATCATTGGTTTTTCCACATAGTTTCATTCCACAGGTGGGCGCGGGGCTGCACAGGGCAGGGACTGGGCCGGGGTCTCACCCCGGTGAGAACTGAACTGGGGGCGCTCCCCAGCTCAGCATGTGGGTCCGCACGGGCCGGGGCCGGGATTCGATCCTCAGTCCCCGGGGCTGCAAAGTGAGCACCTAACCCGCTGAGCCCTCCCGGCTGCCCCAGCTTCCCAGTTTCCGATCAGAGATGATGGCACCATCTCTGTGGGCGTGTGAAGCTCAGGTGGAGCAGCGCCTGTCAGTTCTGGCACGGGGGACACCCTGGAAGAAAGGAGCCCATCCTGACGTTTACAACAGCTCACAGGCCTTCTGCTGACGACGCGGCTCCCTGTCCAGTCACCTGTCACCGTGGTCAGGCGCGGGGAGGGTCCACGACACGCGTCATTAGCTCCTGCTGAGGACACGGGTGCGCATGAGCACAGATTTGCACTGGGAGCGCCTGGTCTGTCCTGGAAGCAGAAGGTCCTGGCCTTGGGGGCCGTGTCTGTCACTGTCACTGCTCTTAGTGTCACAGACTCCCTGACCTGCGGCTACATGCACAGCCAGCGGAGGGACCCAAGGAGGAACAGCCTCCAAGAGCTAACATGGACCGGCCACCTGACCCTCCCGGGAACTCGGGAAGGTCTGCTCGTGTCCCCTCACCAGGACCCGGTGTGACCCCGGCAGGAGAAGCAGCTGGCCTGCCCACATGGCCGGCCTGCGACGGCTGGTGTCTTCTCTCTTTCTCTTCTCTTCGTGGGCAGTTTGGAAAGCTTCCCGGGTGACACTCTGTACGGCCTTATGCACCTCGGGGCTGGGGGTGGGGGGCAAGGGACAACCAGGAAGGGAGCGTGCTCTCCCTGAAGCTAGTGAGTCCCTCCGGGTCCAGTCAGAGGAAAAGGGGACAGACCCTGCCTGCTGCTGAGTGTGAGCAGAGCCCGCACAGCAAACGCTGCCGGGAAGGGCCTGCCTGCTCGCCCTGGAATGACAGGGGACTTCGCTCACGGACAGCAGCCCTTAAAACTCACCTCTTAGCTGTTGCTCTTGACAGTGCAGTGGGGAGGTGGTGGGTGTAGAGGAGCAGGGACCAAATGGCCCGGCTGTCCCGGAGACACTGTCATAGGGCACGCAGCCGTAAGTCCCTGCTTGTGTGCGATTGTGCTTCTAGAACGCGAGGAGGAGGGGAGGCCAGAGTCAGGGAATGCGCCAGCCTCAGATGTAGTGCTCCCTCCCGGGTCACCAGCCTCAGATGTAGTGCTCCCGCCTGGGACCTCCAGCCTCAGATGTAGTGCTCCCTCCCAGGTCACCAGCCTCAGATGTAGTGCTCCCCCCCCCACCGGGACCTCCAGCCTCAGATATAGTGCCCCCCCCCTCGGGTCACCAACCTCAGATATAGTACTCCCCCCCAGGTCACCAGCCTCAGATGTAGTGCTCCCTCCCGGGGCCAGGAGGCTGAGGGGCGAACGGCTGCCAAATGCCCTCCTTCTTCCCACACACAAACGCGAAGTGACTCTTCCACAAAGGAAGCGTACTTGAGTTCCCGAGTTCCACATGCAGTGGGGTCGGAATCCTGCACCAGTAGGCATGTGGGGGTCACACGAGCCGGAATGGCAGGGTAGGGGACCCTGAAAGTCCTTGCTCCGTAAGAGCAACAAGGACACGGGCAAAACTGCCTCAACAGCACCTATCTTTCCAGTTCTGTCACCAGTGCAGGGGGCTTGGAAGCAAGGACCACACTGTCACCCCACCCACCTGCGTGCACACCGGCCCGTTTAAGTGTCCTTGATTCTGTGTCTCAGAGAGGGTGATCCTGAGCGTCCCGTCACACACAGGAGCAAGAGTGGTGTCCTGAGTGTTGGAAACAACATCAAAAGCAAGGCAACGACGTAGCACCGAGTGACAGGACTTGACTAAGTTATGAGAATCTGGTCTTCAAATCACTTCTGATTATGTCGTAGGAACAGAGACACGGGTTTGTCACTACACTCTAGAAAATACAAATTTATAAAGATCAACAGGTCGTTTAAAAGTCAGTGGGGGAAGCCGGGATGGCTCAGTGGGTTGAGCACTCACTTTGCAGCCCCGGAGACCAGGGATCGAATCCCGGCCCCGGCCCGTGCGGAACCATACGCTGAACTGGGAGCTCCCCCAGTTCAGTTCTCTCTCTGTCTCTGTCTGTCTCTCTCTCTCTCTCTCTCTCTCTCTGTCAAAAATAAAAATAAATAAATTAAAAGATATTGAAAAGAAATCACTTCTAAAAAAAAAAATTTAAGAAGTCAGTGAACAGGCTAATTTGAAGTTGTATTGAATCTGGAAAGGGCAACACTGCAATTATATGTAGTGTTTTTTTTTTTCTAACGGTTACACACTGACTCATAGACATAGGTATTTGCGTGTTTCTATCGTGCACACAAGCCAACAGAGCACGCTCCGAGTAAGGCAAGCAGTCCTGGAAAACAGCAGAACTGATCAGCCGCGGGGGCCGCAGACGAATGAGAATGGAAAGGTGTGTTGCTAAATGATACTGCGTGATGAAACGATTCTAAACGATGACACCGCCAGAGACACCATTATAATAGGCAAAAGCACATTTAAATTCTTGAACAGATGAGGTCTGCTATTAGAATCGTAATGTGCGTTCATAATGACATCTCATGCAAAACTTGTGGTGCACCTTAGCCTTGAGGATGACACAAAGCCTCTAAAAATCAAACTGTAGGGGGAAAAGCCCAAGGTCTGAGAGATTCTGATACGACAAGGCAACTAGGTGTTAATGCACACATAGGTCCTATTTTCCTGCCAAATATGATCAATTGATAACCCAGACCTTGCACCCATGGCTGGCATGGAAAACCAGTTTTCACTTCTTTGGGACTAGTGAGTGTACTAGAACTCCAGGCCAGTGTGGAAATTATCCTAGGATAGAGCAGGCATAAGTAACAACACGACCTCATGAGATTAATATTCTCTGTAGCGTGTTTTAAGTTGACTATTCATTTGTGCAATCATTCTACCATTTTGTGTATAGTCTAGCTGGTTTTTGCAGAGTTTAAAATATTTAATTAGATATCTATTCTATTAAGATATGTGGAAACAGTTACATTTCCAATAAACATTTCTGTGTGTGGGGAGATTTCTGCTAAGTAGATAGGTCTAAGTAATTAGTTGTACAGTGGTACTAATTGTGTATGAATGGCAGCTTCTTAATGCCTCAAAATATTTACTTTTGTAACCTCATGAAATTAACAAATTTGTCATGATGTGAGAAAATTGCTCATAATTACTCCTTTCCATGTGCAACATTCAATAACCCAGCATCACACTATGCCCTGCTTTGTAAAAACAAGGTGGAAGAGAAAATAAAGCCATGAAGTTACTCATTTTTCACTTTTATTCCAAGAAGATGATAAACCCCTGGAAACAGAGACTGTTTTACGACTTTCCATTAACCCTCCACAGACACCTGAGGCCATGTGTTTGTGCAGTAAATGCCGGCTGAGTGTCAGTCCTGCTCTGGGACCTCCAGGACACACTGGGAGCCAGCGAAGTGACCACCTCTTGCAGAGAACTCCGGCCCGATGTGTCAGGTTGTTACCTTCCTATCATAAGGACATAGGTCTCTAGCCAGAGAAAGGACTTTGAAGTTTAAATATGCTTCTGACTTGTCCTGGATGTTTGAACTTCTTGAAACACCCCATCACCTTTCCTACTTCTGCGGAAAGCTCTAAGTACCTTTGCCCACTGCCATTCACTCAAGGGATGGACAGTTCATACTTAATGGGAAAGAAAATTCTGTTAGCAATAGCTCGCAACATTCGTAGGACTTACGGATACCTTTTAAGACAATGCTTTCTGTCCCCAAGCAACATATATGCCAGGGATCAATGTATAGACTCCCGGTGTAGCCCTGCCTGGACGAGTTTATTCAGAAAAATCAGCACAGCTTTCGCCGTTATTTAAGCCCTCTGAGTGCAGCTTCTGCTGTGAGCTTCAGTACCGATGAGGCGCACCCTGATTTCCACATGTCATTCGAAACTCTGTCTCGCAGGGAACATGCCAATAGATGGTTGCTAAGCGTATGGAGAGTGGCTTAGTTTGAAAAAAAAATTGGGTTTTTTTTTTGCCATCAAAAAAAAAAAACAAAAGCGTGTCTGTGTGTCTTAGTGAGGTGTATGTGAGCATGTGACATCATAAAGACAGGCTGGAGTGCAAAGATGAGCTGGTACCACATGTACCCAGCGCCCTCCCCCGGTCCCATGTGCATAGGCCCTGTTCCTTCGTCCCATCAAGAGGTTATGCAGGGGTCAGCCTCCTCTCCTGGACCTAATGTTAGAGACGCGCCCGCCACGTTGTCACAGGCTTCACACACACATATGCAAGGAAAGAGATACGTGAAGGAAAGAGAGGAAAACGAGGTCTCTGTAAAGCACACTTGTTTTTTGTTTTTAATTTACGTATCATATTCTTTCATGTTTTTACACAAAACTCTTAATAGTATAACATCTTAAAAAGATAGATAAGCAAATAAAAAGTAAAATAATTCTTCAATAATAGTCATCATGGTTAACGTTTAGTTCATTTCCTCCACTTATATTCGTTACATATGCTATTTATTATTAATAAATATATACATAGTATTTTATATAGAACATTATGTACTTAGATTATTTTATGACAATGTAAATACTATGTATTCTTTTATACATACACACATTTAGTTATATATGCGTATATACGAGGGCTGTCTAGAAAAAAATCCAGCCACAAATGCCTCTATTTTTCATAACACGTGGCTGGATACTTTCCGGACAGCCCTCGTATCCATACATAGAATGTAACCAATCTGCATATATGTGGATATGGTTATTATGTTCTCTTTAATAAATCATAATCAGCTGTATATGTAACTAAATAATCTTTAAGACTACAATTCAGAATATTTGTAGTATTTCATAATTTGATAAATTTGCTATGATGTGACAATTTAATAATTTGATAATTGGACTGTCCATAAGTATTTTACTCTTTCTATGCTTTTAGAATTGTACATATTTTAAATGAACACCCTTAATCAAAATCAAAACCTTAATGCCTACATTAAGTTTTCCTTAGATTAGTTTGTAAGAGGTAATGAATATTTTGAGAGAGAGACAGAGTGCTAACTTGGCATCCCCCATAACATTTGATTTTTCCAAAACTATATGAGAAAGCTCTTTTTATTCTAAATCTTTCCACACTGGATATTACCATTAAAAAACTTTCACTAATCTCTCAAGCAAAAAAGTCATATTTTTATTTTAATTTGACTTGCTTGGATTAAGCTGAATAAATTTAGTAGTTTTATTAATCATATAATTCTTCTCTCTAAAAGTCATGTTTTAATTATCTGTCCATTAAATTTTACTATTTTTATTACCTACTTATATGGACTCATTCTACAATAATTTATTTTTCCTTTTTAGATGTATTTGTTGTAATTATTTTTCTTATTTGCATTTAAAAATTAGGTTTGCGATTATCTTAACATTTTCAATTTCAAATTTGTATTTATGTTTATTTCCCTCTTTTGCATTTCTTACTGATTCAAGTTTGGGAGGTGACTTTGATTTCAAACCCAGATATATGTTCTATAATTTTGTTTTCATGCTCTGTGTTTTATTTTTTTATTATAAATATTTTATGTGTTAGAATTTTAGTGTGTTTTATGTGATGAGGCCCTAAAGATTATTTTTTAATTCCTACACTATCAAAATTAACAAAGTAAATGAACCCATACTCTCATTTCTGGGTAATGGTCCTAATAATCCTTAAGAAGTGATTTCCCTTAAACACAACTCTACCCTTAATATTTTTTGAACCAGGTGATATTTTAAGTAATAGCATCATTTTGAAATGTAAGGAGTGCATGGAAACTATAAAAGCCCTTTGGTGAAACAGTGTGATTTAATAGTGCTGGTCACCATCCCCTGTCTGCATCGGCTAAGAATAAGTGATAGGGGCAGAGTCAGTCTTGTTAAACGTGCCCAGGCAACACACCACAGCTGGTGAGGACACAGGTTTGTTAAAGACCTACGAGGTTACAAGAGCAACGCTCAGCTGGACAGATGAACACAATGGCTGTGCCCATTTTTCATGGCCTTTCTGTACGACGGCCCGGCTTCGGCGAACAGTCTGCAGTAATAATGGGCCGACTCTGCTCATCAAAACGGCCACACGTGTCCTAGAAATAATCCCAAGAGGGGTTTAATGGGTGGCACTTCTGAATGTTCTGATACGGACTCTTTTCCTCCTGGCATCTTAGATAACACACGTTGTGAGGAGCGCAAGGGACAGACGCAGCAAACCAGGGACAGAGATCTGAAGGACCACGTGGGTTTCTGATACCCGGAGGTGTCAGTCAACAACACCTCTCACAGGCCCCGAGATAAATCATGGGCCGGTGACAGCTCACGGTCTCTCTCTCAGGGTCCTGTGACTGCAACTGTGCAGTGGTTCTGATGGACATATTCATGGGGCCTTTCTGAGATAAAGAGACTCATCTAAATTAGGATTTCGCTGACATAAATATGATCTGCGACCGCCACACTGGGGTCTTTTCATCTTTACACTTGACACACCCAGGCCTGTGGGGACATAACGCTACTGCATGGAATTTCACGCTAGGCCCTCAGCTCTCTTGAAAATTTACATTAGTGAGACAAATGGCTAATTCACTACAGCCAAATGGTGCACATTTCATGATTAAACACAAGCCTCACTGGATTAGGCTTCATTTATTTCCCCTGCAGTGAAATATATGTGGATTTATATTTTTTCATTACTACATAAATACAGGCAGTTTATAAAACACTGGAAGAATTATCCAAGCTAAATCTCCCATTCCAAGACTCTGAAAGGAATTTTCCTCTTCTTGCTTTCTTTATAAAAGCACAAACTACCATCTTATGATCTAAAAGGGAGAGAATTCAACATATCCACTCATTAATTCAGCTGGAGTTGAATCCTTGGCTTCTGAAAATAAAAGGCTACTGGAAAAACATGTAGCACTAAACCAGTCCAAGTCACTGATTATTTATAGACATGGCATTTGAATAGTGATGTCAAAGTTGTTGTTTTAGTGCACATCATTATACCAGAGCTTCCCAGCTGACGGGGAGGGCTCAGGGCAGTCTCCATAGTCGCGCATCATTAGCTGTGACATGGTTTTATTCCACACAGGTGGGTATGGTGCATGCAGGGCAGGAACTGAACTGGGGGCCTCCCACATGGGAGGTGAGAACCTTCACCACCATCCTGGTGGTTACCAGTTGCACCGCATGTGGGTTTGCACAGGCTGGAGCCAGGATTCGAGCCCCAGACCTCGCAGTTGCAAGGCAAGCGCGCAACCTACTGAGCGATCCCGGCTTCCTCTAATGACTCTTTTCTAACCAGTTGGCGAACGTGATGAGTTGTCCTTTCTACGACTAGGTGTAAGGAGACTGAGGCTTCCTGTTGGGTGTCCTTTCTTGCTCTTTCTCTCACTTGTTTGGCAAGAAGACACGTGCCATGGTGTGGGCTGCAGGGGAAAACCTGCTTCCCAGTTAGTATTTTGCATGAAGTATGAGGTGGAGGTTGAAGTCTGTTCTGTTTTGTTCGTTGTGCCCATAGATAACTGTCATCATTTATTGAAAACCTACCTTTCCTCCATTGGCATGATTTTGAGACTTTGTAAACAATCCATGGGGCATATTTATATGGTTCTGTTCTAGAATTCTCTACTCTGTTCCACTGACCTGTGTGTGTCCCTCATTAACCCGACAATCCTGATTACAGCAGCTTTAATGTCTCAAAATGTCATAGAGAAATTCCAGCGCTTCGTTTTTTTAAATAGCTTTAGCTTGAACATTTATTTTGAAACATTAATTGTATGCATTCCATATTATAAAATTTTCTTTTAACATCGTTTTAACTGTGTCCCACAGATATTCTAATTTCTTTGATTCTTATGTAATTTTTTATTAATCTTGTCTATAACTACAAAATATCTTGCTATATATTTTGATAGGAGTGTGCTATAACTATATATCAATTTCAAGAAAATTGACATCTTTATGATGTTGAGTATTTTAATTTCTTTTATAAGCATTGTGTAGGTTCAGCATATAAGTCTTGTACATTTATTAGATTTACACCTAAATGTTTTATTTGGTAAATAATCATAAGTGGTATTATATTTTTAATTTTGTATCCATGTGCTCATTGTAAGTATAAAGAAATGAGGTTGAATTTTTAAATGTTTCTCTTATATTCTACAATCTTGCTGAACTCTATATTAGTTCTAGTAGTATTTTTGTAGACTTTTATTTTTAAGATTTATTTTTATTGTTTTTTTGACAGAGAGAGAGACAAAGAGAGACAGAGAGAAGGGGGAGGGCTCAGAGCAGTCTCCATAGTTGCACGTCATCAGTTTTCAATATAGTTTCACTCCACAGGTGGGCACGGGGCTGCACAGGGCAGGAACTGGCCTAGGGGCTCCTGCATTGAGCCCCAGCAAGAACTGAACTGGGGGCCTCCCACATGGGAAGCACACCCCAGTTCAGCATATGGGTGCGCATAGGCCAGGGCTCACATTCAATCCTTGGGCCCTGGAACTGCAAAGCAAGCGCTCAGCCCCTGTAGACTTATTGCAATTACTAGTCTACATGGATAATCATGCAGTCTGAAATTAGAATGTTTTATTTCTTCCTTTATGATCTGTATCCCTTTAACTTCTTTTTCTCATTTTATTACCCTGGCTAGAACTTCTGGTCCTCTATGAAATGACAGTAGTAATAGTGGGAATCTGTGCCTTCTTCCAGATCTTCAGAGGAATGCATACCCAGGGCTTTATAATTAAGTGCAATATTACCTGGAGGTGTTTTGTAAATGTCTTTTATCAAGTTAAGGAAGTCTCTTTTTTGTTTCCAATTTTTTTTCATGAGTAGGTGTTCAATTGTGGATTTGTCTCTTTTTTATTCTTCCGTGTGATCAGTTTTTGCTTTACATAGTTTGCAGTTCTGTCGTGTAGTGCATGCATGTTTACAATTACTATGTATTCCTGGTGGATTGACATTTCATCATCTCATAACATATGTCCCCCTGTTTTTGTTCAGTGTGTTCTTTTTTCCTTCCTGGTGTTGTATTTTTTAATTTCTTCTTAGTTTTTTGGTTTTTTTTAATACTTAAAGAATTTTATATAGCTATTCTTTTATGTCTGATCTTCTGAAAAATAAATTTCCTTCCTTCTCTTTCATTTGGAAAGGTCGTGATGTGCCCTTCATTCCTTACGAATATTTCCACTGGGCATACATTTCTGAATTAATAGTTCTTTTCTTTCAACATTTGAAAATGTGCTGCTTTCTTCTCATTTTTATGGTCTTGGGTGAGAAATCCTTGTCACTTGATTTATTTTCCCTTATAGGTAAGGTGTTGTTTCACCCTCACCAATTTCAAGCTTTTTTCCTTGTCTGTAGTTTTCAAAATGTTGGACTATGGTGAGTCTTGGTGTGGGTTTCTTTGAGTTGATCCTTTTTGGTTTTCTCTTAGTTTCTTGAATCTGTAGTTTAACGTCTTTCAATACACTTGAGAAAGCTTTCTGGCCCCACTTAGAAATAGATCAGCTGAAATCCTGATTTTGGGATTTCTGGCCTCTCAAACTGTGAGAAATGAATTTGTGTTGTTTACGTGGCCCCGTATGGAATTTTGTTATCACAGCCGGAGCAGACAAAGACAGCCCTCCATTAGGCAGCTGAAACTGCTGTGCAGTGCCTTGTTTTAGTTACTTTCACTGAACGTGGTTATTGATGCAAAGTGAACACTCGCGGAAGTGGTGTAGCGAAGAGCAAGTCATATGTAATGCACATTCACTATGCGAAGAGGAGACTCATGCAGGCTCGGTCTCAGGAAAACCATCCTGGGGTCTAAACTACTTGAGGTTGGGGGTTTAGGAGGTATCTTAAGTTCGTCATCTAATGGCTTGGGTACAAGCGTGGATTAGTCTGTCCTTTGAGGGGCTATCGTTCGTTCTTCACCAGCGTTCTGTCTTAAATGCCTATTGTTTTAACAAGTTACTGAATTCTCTGTGTGTGCCCGATCAATGCATATTGATAGTTATTAAGGGTCTCTTACTTCTGTAACATGGTAGTAAGTATGAGGATTATAGGTACTCAATGTCCTTCTTGACTTTGTTGCCCTGTCAGCCTTCTCACAGTGGTTTGTGCATTATGAGCTGGTAGGAAGAGGCCTCTGTATTTAAGATGGCTAGTGGCCCAGCGCCTAATATTTTTTAATACCCACCTTGTCCACTTCTAGTAGGAGCTGTGACTTGCTCTTGTTTGTGGCAGAGGGGTGAAGAAAGAACGTTAAATGTACACAGCCTAAAGTTTCTCTCAGTCTCCAGCTTTGCGTGGACTTTATTGTGGAAAATAGCAGACTCCAAGGGCTTCCTAATCCCGTGGGTGGTCAGAAGCTTCAGCGTAGCAGCTGGGAGGCCCAGCCAGGTGGGGAAGCTCTGGCCAACGCTTGTTAAAAGGATTTATTTTCTGTTTCTTTTTTCCCTTAAAGCAGCTGGGGAAAAAATAAAACTGCGTCAGCCTTAGGCTGATAAGCAGGAAAAGGAAAACGCAAGATTGAAATTAGGGCTTCACAGAAGAAGGCCGCAGACAGGTCAGCACGGTGGCGCAGCACGGGGTGCTTGGGTCTGGTAGCACATGCTGGGCCCGCAGATGCAACCGCACGCAGAGCAGCGTGTGGCTGGAGAACAAGCTCTCCTGCCCGCCTGATGCTCATCACTGTTCTCGGCTCCCTCCCTAGACAATCCACGGACACGAGGCAGCCACCCCAGCCTTGCGTGGTGCTGGCTTTTCTCTCTGCTGCACACAAGTCTACTGAAACACACGTTTAAAGGTACAGAGTGTGCTGTTGCCTGAATTTGTAGGTTTGGAAAAAGACTGGAAACTAGGCATGGGGGTAGTTTAACACCCAAATTAAACACATTATGTTTTGGTTAGGAAATGAACCTAGGAAGTGATAAAGATTCCCTCCCACACCCCATTAATTTGGACCCGGTCTATACAAAGGCATCGTAATAGAAACACAAGAGAAGGAGTGTGGGGAACAGCCTGGGCCTTAGTGAGGCAGACTGACTTCAGAACTGAGGGCGCCCCCCACCCCAAAACTGAGCTAGATCTGTGTGGTCATTTATTGATCCATTTAACAAATATTTATTGACAACTTACAATGGGCTAGAGACTGTCTCAGTGCAAAGGATCAATGGAGTTCAAGGCTAAATGGGCAATCATTTGCTGTTAAAAATATTGCCCCTGAGGAATAGTTAGAATATGAGACACCAGTGAGCCAGAGGCCCAGGTGCCGTGGGCTCTGCTGGCACACGGCTCTGCTCCTGACTTGCAAAACCAAGCCGTTGCAGCATGTCAGTGTTCAGCAAGGATGGGCTGGCTTTCTGTCATGTGTGGCATTGTCACAAAACCCGTCTAAGACACTTTCTTCGTCTGAGAGCTGCCCTGAAGAGGGCTTGTCGGTGTTCCCAGTGGCACCGGGGGGCTGGAAACTGGAAAAGGATCCACACAAAGGGTGACTGAAGAGAAGACTCACTGAGGAGCCACGTACACAAGCAGACAAGCAGCATGTGCCTGTCATTTACAGCCACTCGGAAGACCACCCCGCATCGTATTGGCTCAAAACAACACAGAGTTTTCTTCTGGTCTCGCTGGGCTCACCTCTACGGCAGTTTAGCTGTGGATGGGGTTCCAAGATAGCCTCAGGGACATGCTGTTGAGGTGGGTGGGTCTCTGGGTCTCCCCCAATCTCTCTCTCTCTCTCTCTCTCTCTCTCTCTCTCTCTCTCTCTCTCTCCTCCCTCCCACCCCACTCATCCCCCACCTCCTGCTTTTATTCAGTAGTGAAGTCCAGGTTTCCTTGAGGGGCATCAGGAACACTCCAAAATATTGAAGACAGAAGCTGCAAGAGCTTTTGTGGACTAGACTCTAAAATGTCTACAATTTAACTTCAGGAGTGGTCTGTTGGTCCAAGCAACTTAGAAAGCCGGGCAGTGATATGGAACCCACCTCTTAAAGGGACTTGTGTAAAACAAGACAGCCTTATCTGGTCTGCAATATCCATTACGCATGACAGGTGCTACGTTCCAAAATAACCCCTGTTGCGTAAAAGACCAGTGGAAATGCAGCATTAAAACAGATAAAGAAAGAAAAGAAAAGGGAGAGGATTAAGAAAAGGCATTTTTATGGTATTGAAATACTTTATAACTTATAGAAAAGTTACAAGAATGGTTCCAAGAGCTTCCGTGTGCCATTTATTTAAAATCTCTAACTGCAATTTTTTTTTTTTATATTTACTTCATCACTAGAATGGTGGTAAATAGGCAATAAATGGATTCAGATAGCACATTAGTTGCTGCCTAGCTTATAGTTTGGAAGAAAGGGTAGAGAGAGGCTGCTAATGAGTAAAGGGTTACTTTGGTGGCTAGGGAGGTACTACAATGTTCTAAAGTTCGAATGTCAGCATGGTTTCCCAATTCTTTGAATACAATTAAAAAAAAAAAAAACAACAACACTGAATTCACCCTCCATGAGTGCATTTTATGTTGAATGCAAATTCAATCTCTATAAAGGTGTTGAAAATACTACCTGTATCAGCACCAGGTGAATGGATTTCATTCTCAATGATGTTGGATTGAAGGTTGTGGGTCTAGGACATTGCTGAAAAATATCTCCCTGGAAATGAATGACCAGAGAATCTACACAGTCAAAATAAATGGGAGGATACCCGTAAATGCCACGATGTGAAATGGGATTTGTAACTTGGATGCCGATTATGTCCGTTACGCCTGAGGCATGAGGCAGATTCGGTTCTTTCCGGGGCCAGCACATTACTTGGGACTCCGTGGAGTGAGAGAAATTGGACAGCCGGTGTCTACCTGTGCGTGGGGAGGTGCTGGGTGGGGTTGACACCTGTCCCGCCTCAGCATGCTGCTGCCACCGTCGACTTAAGCGGCACCGTGATCGGCCGGCCAGCTGTGATTGGATGGGGGGCACATTGGACAATTGGCACAATTGTAGGTTTATAAATATATAGGAGGGGAAGCCGGGATGGCTCAGTGGGTTAGGTGCTCACTTTGCAGCCCCGGGGACCAGGGATCGAATCCCGGCCCCGGCCCATGCGGACCCATATACTGAACCGGGAGCTCCCCCAGTTCGGTTCTCTCTCTGTCTCTGTATCTCTCTCTCTCTCTCTCTCTCTCTCTCTCTCTCTCTCTCTCTCTCTCTCTCTCTCTCTTTGTCAAAAACAATAAAATAAATAAATAAATAAAATCATTATAAATATATAGGAAACATACAAATATTAACTATCACCTGGAGAAGAAAACTAAATACAGCTAACATAAGCGATAGTTCTGACTTATCCTTCATCGCCAAGCTCGGTAATAGTCACTTGCAGAAGTTCCTAGTGTTCTTTCATCTAAAATTTGCCACAGTTGTGTGTGTGTGATTGGTTGGTATTAAACCTTATATTTTAATTCATCTTATGGGCCATGTCCAGAAATGTATTAATAAGAGATAACCTTAGCAACCAAACAATAACTAATACTGTTTGGAAAGCTTTGGCTAATTTTTGAGTAACTTCTTCACTGCCACTATCGCCAAAGTGTTTTGTGAAAAATGCACTTTATATTATTGTGCTGGCAAGACACTGCAATAAATTACAGGATTTCCGCCTTGTAGCACTGTTTCTAGGGTTCTGTACGCAACGTATATTCCTTCAGACCAGGTGACCGTGTGATTTCAGGTCATTCCAGGTTATTGGTGCTTTTCAGATGAAAATACGTTTGGGGCGTGGTGGTTGGTGAATGAAAGGACTCAGGTCCAGGAGAACGGGTCGCCTTTCTTGTGCACGCTGTACTCACTGGGTGCGCGTGGTGGCGGCTGGAGGAGGCATGCTGTGCTCCCGTCCATTCCTGCTCGTCTCCCACCCGCACTGAAATCACAAGAGCGAGGGGCGTCACACATCACACAGCTAAGCTGCACATGGCAGGCGGAAGCAGCAGGTGGAAACTCAGCGCCACAGCCTAGCATTTTTGATGGGAAAAGAGTGATGGAAAAATTAATGACTGCCCACTCAGAAATAGGAAGGGTCGACCAGATGCTTGTTTGTGCCATTGTTACTGATACAGTCATTATTTGCTTCTTTTTCCCTCTTTCTCCCCTGATGCACAAGCAGGCTGACACAAACCTGTAAAGCAGATGCGTGTTTAGGAACAGAAATTCTAGGGCTTGATTCTGGGCAGGAAAGTTGTCTTGAGTGCATTACTGAACTCCCGAAGATGACATGCTAGACCAGAATGTGTCCCCTTCTACAAAGGACACATTTCCCTGACCATCTCGAGTTTTTAGCCAGTGGACCCAATGGATCAGGCATCTGATCTTTATTTATTTCACCTGGTGATGGTCTCTAAATCTGAAACCTCATTTCCAGCCCTCCCCTGCGAAGCCTTAGGCGGTGAGCCCATGAGAGCCGGTAGAAGCCATACAGATGGAGCAGCTCACCCTCCGTGGCTTCATCTGAGTCTCTCACAGCTCCTTAGCCCTGCTTCCTGTCTCTCCCAATCCATCTGATTTAAATTTCATAACACTGTGCTTTGTCATCTGTATTTATGTAAGCAGTAGTAAACCCCTTATGAAGCAGGTTGTGATATGAATTATTTTTATTAATTTAGAAGTCAGGAAATATTGTAAGGACAGCGTTAGTGCAGTAGAAACCACATGCACTACAGACGTATATAAATGTGCACAATTACACACCACTGCTTCAGCTCTTTATGTGTATCTGTATCTATCCATCATCTACCTATCATCTATCTATCTTATCTATCTATCATCTATCATTTATCATCTATCATCTATTTATCTATCTACCATCTATCTATCATCTATTATCTATCATCTACCTATCATCTATTATCCATCATCTATATCTATCATCTATCACCTATCTATTATCTATCATCTATCTATCATCTACTTATCTATCTATCTATCTATCTATCTATCTATAATCATCTATCTGAAATATGTGTATCATTTGAGGATTTATACATTAAATTATCCCTGAAATCTTAAAACCATCACATACATAAAATTTACCCAACTCATATGAGTACCAGAATTTTCCAGTAAAAGTTCATAATCTAACACAGTATCTCACTGGAGAACCCTAAAACTAGTTCTACTTTTGTTGTAATGCCAACATTGATGAACTATCTATTTGAGCAGATATGAATAATGTGGCCACGAAATTACAGCAGTGTACCTTACTGAATGTCCAGGCAAGCGTGAGGATGGGTGACGGCTTGTTTGCTTTCTCTTTTTTTTCCCTCCCTATGGTGACAGGGAGATACCCTACGGAGACGGAAATAAGCAATACTCAGAGAAAAAAAGACGCACATGGCTGACTTAGGGCAAGTTAACTAAACTATTTCATGTGCAAATAGTTCTTGTCCAAAGACCTTCCCAGGGTTGCTGTGAAGTTCAAAGCAAGAAAGAACTGTGTCATCACCTATACTATACTAACATATTCCACCAAATTAATAATAAAAAAAGATAATTCAAAGTTCATCATTTTTCTTACCAAATAAATTAAAAATACACACAAACAAATGTCCATTTCAAAAACGCATTTGGACGGAATATATTTAAATTATTTATTGGGATCCTCTCTACACAACACATTCATTCTCTCCTCTCTTCTTCCTTTTTTTTATTATTTATTTATTTATTTACCATGTATACTTACTTGTCCATGTTTTAGACCTGTCATTTTTCCTGAATACTTACTGGACAAGCTATCTTTGAAAATGCTACTGAATCAACCTGTTTCAAAGAATAGTACACAGCGTGTACCCCAGGAAGCACAATCCAGCTCAATTCTAATAACGTTTTTTTGCTGTATTATAATTATAAAAGATGTTCAGTGGCAGTTTCAAAATTATATGAAAAATTGTACATGACATCTTAGCAGCCATTGAAAAGGAATGTTGGCTAGTGGATTAGATTATAAGATGTCAAAAGAGTTTTTGGTAAAAGAAATATATATATTTTCATTTCAAGGAACGTAAAGCAGATGAATACTAGACGAAACAAGGAACATAAAGCAAATGAATAGTAGACAAAACAAGGACTATTAAGGAATTCCCTGGTATGGCCCTCCAATATAGAAGAAATAAAAAAAAAAGAGAGAGAGGGAGAGAGACTTGTTCCGGGCTTTTAGAGAGACTCATCAAGTAAAGTGAAAATCAGATGGCTGATTAATTTGCCACTTGAACCTGAAAAGGATACTGTTGCATCGTCAGAATATTGATGAGCAGAGAAAATTTCTCTTCAAATCAAAGCAAAATCAAGATATTGTTATCATCTTATTTCTTTTATTGTTCAAGGTATTTATGTTTATTTGCTTTACAGCACTTCTTCCAATAAACCTGCAGCAAGTTGATTTTGGTGTTTATACTTTATGTTAGTACTGTGATACTGGAAGCTTAGTCCCAGTATTTGATATTGTTGATACAATGCTAATGGCATCTTGTAGAAACATGTATTTTCCTATTATTTGTTGTTACTACATAAAAGACAATTGATTATTTTTAAGACCTTGTATCCAACAGCCTTTAATTTGAATATTAATAATAAATTGTTTGTGAAGATTTTTTTGAATGATCTAGACAAATAATCCTGTTGCTTGCAAATACCAACAGGCTGATTTCCACCTTCATAATCCATGTAGATTTTTTAAATGTGCCTCATAGCAAATGCTAGGTACGTCAGAAAATACATTATTGAATAAGGAGAATTACAAGCATTCTTTTAACTTGACTACTCATGGGAATGGAAAGATCAGTGTTTCACCATTGAGAGTAATGTTTTTTTCGGTATTCTTCTTTCAAATAACTTAGTACTCTAACATTCCTGGTCTAATGATACTTCTCAGTTAACAAAGGGAATTAAATACATAAATACTTTCTCTGAATTTATAGAGATAATATGATTTTTCTGATTTTTATGCTTAATGTGGTAAAAGAAACATTGATTAGTAACCAATGTTATCAAATTTTAAAGCTTGGAATTAACCCCACTTAGTTGTGATGCATTATCCTTTATGAGACTTGAATTTCTAATATTTGTGACTATTTTGAGAGACATTGGTCTGAATTTTGCTCTAGTATGTGGTATTTGTCATGTTTTAAAATAAAGGTTATCTAAGAATTGTAGAAATGTATGAAATCATCCCCACTGTTTCTGTAGAAGTTCATGGTAAATAAAAATTAGATCCAATTGCTTGATCATGTTATTTAGTTCTTTTTATCCATACCATTTTGTTCTGTTTTTGTTTTCATTTTCTTTTGTTTTGTTTGTAGATTTAACGCGTAGTCCAAGACAAATGAAATCAAGAAAAAATAAAATGGAAGTGCTTTTAGAAACCTAGACAACATACTGAATACAATAGATCTTATGTTATGAATTGTACTCTAAATCCAAATAATATATGGAAAAACTTATTCATGCATCATACGGTCAAGTAATATAGACTAGAGCTTTGGCCATGAAAAATACCCTCAATAATAAAAGAAACACCATTCTAACTCCACAGCAATAACTCTAAAAAAATTATGAATGTAAAAAGCACTCTTCTATCTAGAATATTTAAAACATAATTTAAACCAATTTTGGGTTTATGGAAAATATAGACAAATCCTCAGAATTTATTTGAAACAACCTATCTAAATGTTTAGGCGACAATTAAACCAGCTTTCACAGGAAATGTTATAACTTTAAGCACCGCTGTCAATAAAAATAAGAATAAAAATGACCACCTGTGATATCATAAAGAAACTGTATCCCTAAGTCCTGTACGCAGCTCCTACAACCACTAGAAACTCTGGTGTTAGAAAAAGGTCTTTTGCATGCTGCTGAGATGATCGGTGGCTGGGGACACTAGATCGGGGTGGCAGCTGTTTATCAGAGAGGCCAAGACGTGATGAGAGGGTGGCAGCTTTCAGCCCCACTCCAACCTCCAGGGAGGGCACAGGGGCTGGCGCTTGAGCTTGGTCAGCAATGACCTATGAGTCGATCAATCCCACCTGTGTGCTGAAACCTCTATAAAACCCCGAAACAGCGGGGTTCAGATTGCTTCTGGGTTGGTGAGCACACTGATGTGTTGGAACCGTGCCACACACAGAAGCTCTGTGCCCTCCCCCCACCACACATACACGTACACACTGCCTCCCACGTGTTGTGGGTCATGAGTCGCAATATTGTCTTGGCTCTTCTCTGTAGAACAACAGGAAGCATTTACGTTGCCATTTCATCTTTCTATTGTACATCCAGTGAGTTTTCTTTTGAATGTGACATTGAACAGGTTACAAGGTGGCCCGGCCTTAGTCAGGTTATACCACGTTTCTCCTAGATTCTGAGTACAGGTTGTGGACGGGCTGTTTTGTCATTTTGTTTCAGGAGGTGCTGATTTCCAAGAACCATTTTAAAAGGCCGTGTTAACGTGTTCTTCTGTGCCCTAGGTTTTTCTTACTATTTAAAGTATAATCACAAAATCACGGCTCCAAGTCCTTTTACAAACAATAGTTATGAATGTTCTGGTACAGAACAAAAACATTAAAGCCCTTTTCAACAGAGATTTGGATCATTGTTTTCTCAAAGCCACTAAAATGAATCTCACCAGGATCTGTCTGGTTGCATTTTGCAGATTGCGCCTTCATAAATCACTGAGATCTGTAATACTCCCTCAAATCCATCATTTGTACTTTCTGCTGTATATAACATGACAACAAAAAAGGATTCTCCAAAGAGAAGAATATTCTCATTAAATTCTGTATCCTATTACAGTGTTCGAAGTTTTAAATCACTGAACTCTCACTTCAACAAGTGGTTAATGCCTGAAAATCGCCAAAGTGACCTTTCCTGCCCTCCGTGAGTCTCCATGCAGAAGAAAACCAAGTGTGTTCTCATAAATCGACTCCTGAATGTAACCACTATCTAAAAAATACTAACAATTAGGAAATAATTCAGAGGTTTTTCATTTTAAGTACCCGGTGAGGAACAGATGAAGAGAATATTGTCTATGTATTCCAGGAGAAAACCAATTAAGCCAACCATATAATGAGCAATGATGTCCTCTCACATCTGCCAGCAAAACCAATCAACTTAATCTATTGTAAACCAGTATGTCCTAGTCAGGACTCCACATGGACACCTTAAAACAACAAATCAAGTGCACATCACAGACACTTGGTGACGTGTTGGCTGTGCAACTGTCCTCAGAACCAAAGTTCTTTTTAAATCGAGCTGATAATTGCCAATGCGTTGGATCTTGGGAAGAGTAAGAAGGAAGAGCATTTTCAATATTCCACACACTACATTTTCTGGATAGTTATCCTCATCTTACATTGCCAATATTAGCTTTCAGTCAATTTGAGAAAAAGTTATAACTTTTCAAAAAATGAAATTGAGCTTTGTCATTAGTTGAGTTCCTTTTTTTTCACATATTAAGATATTTTCTGAAAATTAAGAATGAAAGCCTCCATGGTTTGCCAACAGCTGTTCCTATAATTCAGCTACTTATAATATCTAAACAATCTTGCAGTTACTTTTCTTGAAATATTTGAAATTATTTCTGGGAGAAATTGCCATCTCTGAGTAATATTTTTTGTGACTTTGGAGGGAGGTCTAAGGACTGTATTAATAATCCAAATCATGATTCAGAAGCAAGAGTCATTACTCTATCTTTAGAAACCCAAAATGCATAACTCAGGAATATTTATAATTAATGTTTCAGTCCCCAAGGGCCAGATGGAGAAATGAGAAATGAACAGCATTCAAGCTGAAAGAGTTTTACCCATTAATACTTTTGTTCCTCATCTTTCCCCAGGGCCTGAAGCAAATAAATAGATTCCCAACCACCCTGATAAGGCAGGTAAGGGCAATCTAGAATTAACAATGATTTATTTATACTTCCAACAAGTATTATTGAGTGCCTTCTGTATTCTCAGCACAATTCCAGAATAACAGATAAATTTGCAATGTAATTAACAGGTTTCTATAGCAACTCTTTTTCTTATTGTATGATTTTTTGGTTTAGTCAATTAATCTAAGCCTCAGTGTACTGGGCCAAGTAATACAAACCTAATAGAGTTTCCACAAAAGTTGTGTGTGTGTGTGTGTGTGTGCATGCATGTGTGTGTGTATACAGAACAAAGAGCCCAAAATATAACAAGTGTATAAATATATAGTCAATCATGGTAAATGTATTCATATACATTTTGGTTAGGATCCTATTACAAACTTGAATTTATGTTACCACTTTATAATCACCTAATGTGTTATATCAAACTGGATTTAACAGCATTGTTCTTTTATCTATTTCACATTCTTACATGATGGAATTTTACTTTAAAAGATATTATTAATTCATTATTATAGCTGTGTTCATAGTAAAATATTTATATTACAGTTATATAATTTTCTCTTTTATACATTCTTTTTATCCATATATAGATATATATTAGTGATCAAATGAATGGAATTAGACATGATATATATGTATTCCATTCATTTGATCATTAATTAGCATTTTATGTACTAAAATATATATTGATTTTTATATTTCAGTGTTGCCAGCATCCACTCATTCTGTTAATATTCAAATATACAGACCATAGCATGCATGCTCCATAACAACACTGCATCTACCTTCTGTAGAAATTCTATGCAACAGAAAGAAATGAGCAAATTAAAGTCCCAATGAGTGAACTAGTCATTATTGTGGAAATATTTTTTCAGTGAATTACAAAATATTGCAATAACTGCCAATCAAATAAAAGCTGACAGCACGAAAAGTGTGTAAGACTTTGAGTAGCTACATTTGTAACTTTGAGAAAAATATTCAACGTTCACTAATACTTGATAGTACACAACACTCCTCATGGAGACAAGCTCATTATTCTCCCAAACACCTGTCCAAAATAAATTCATGAGAAAAAAATGTTGAACCAACCTTTATTTTAAATGTCACTATTACAATTATTATTTTTTTTAATTATTTCTTTCTTCTTTTTTAGTCACAGTTCACATTGAACATCATCTTACATTAGATTTAGGGGTACAGCCTAGTGGTTAGACACTTATACTTGTCTGCTGCAGTCGTATTTTGCAGACCTCCCAATCCCCCATTCAGGCTGTTCATGAATGACGGGCCGGACCCATCACTCGTCTAAGTCACGAAGTGATCCCCTGCGTCAGTCTAGTCCCTACCTGGCATGATGCACAGTCATGACAAGGTTATTGGCTGCATGCCCTATGCTGTACTTTACACAATTATTTTGTAACTACTGCTTTGCACTGCTTCGTCTCTTCATCTTTTTCACCCTTACCTCCACCCTCCTCCCATGAGTTTGTTCCCTGTATCTGTGAGTCTGCGTCTGTTCTGTTTTGTTCTCCTGGTTCCACATGTAAGGACATACGGTATTTGTGTTTCTCTGTCTGAGTTATTGCACTCAGCCCAATACCTTCCAGGTCTGTCTATGTTATCGCAAATAGTAAGATTTCAAAAGGCATTCATGTGCGATACCCAATTAGTAAAAATGGCATATGGAGGATGTAACAGATTTCAGTGAAGTTCTAAGATCAATGGAATATTGAAGAACTTTTTCATTTTACAAGTAACACAAGCCCGTTGCAGCTTGGAAATACTTTTCGTTACATGGGTGTATATTATTAATACTTCCTATACTTTCTATAACACTTTCAGCAGCTGTCTAATAATAATATTTCCAAAAATATTATGATGGGGTATATACAACTGTTTTCATTTCTTCACTATTTCAAACCACACTGCTGTAAGCATCCCCAGCCTGGGCATCGTCGCACACATCATTTATATTATCCTGAGGGGTTATTTTTAGAAGAGCCATTGCAGGGCTGGATTTATTTGGTGTGTCGCCACACGACATATGCCGCTTTATACATCACGGTGTTCATGCTCGTTTCCATGCCAACATACCAATGCACTCACTGATTTGAGATGACACATCCTTGATGCTCTCTCTGACGGAGACGCCTGCTTCCATTGGCCATCTGTAATGCTTTTTCTTTGAACTACCTGGTCAAGTGTCTTGTGTTTCTACTTAATGATTTGCAAGCAATCTTTATGAATGAAGAACACCAACATTTGTCACATATGCTGTACATACGAGGGTGGTCCGGAAAGTATCCAGCCATGTCATATGAAACATAGAGGCATTAGTGGCTGGATTTTATTCCCTGACAGCCCTCATATAGTCTCCAAGAAATGATACTGAGTGGCCACTTGTTACATTTTCAAAATGAAAAAAAGAGAACGGTATGTGAAATTATCTTGGATATACTTAAGATATTATTTAGCTAAAATTTTCCTGAAACATCAACTAAATTTTTAGAATTAAGAACAACCCTAGATTACATATTTTGTTTATATTAATTATAGCTATTGCCTTTTCTAACTTGTATCACTTGTATATGATTTCTGTGTATATTTTTAATACCAACACCTGTTGTTTTAACGACATACCTCATTTTTAAAACATGGTAACTTAGGGATACTATTTTAAGCAGCAGTAAGTGTTCACGCGTGTGTGTGCAGTCATTGTATATTGTGTCAAGCCTTTACCCCTGTCATGGTCACCTTGTCCTTAGCAATCTATAGGAACCGATGAACGATTGTCACGTAATTTGTACGGGCAGGAGGACTAGTTCACAACTACCTCCTGTGTGCTCGTTTTTGGTCTTGACCTGCCCAGCATGGGAACTATCTGAAGGGCCTCTTTGTGCTACAGGAAGTGCAGGATCTGCAGTGAATAGAATCGAGGAGGACAGAACTTCTTGTTCTGTCCGACTGCACTTCTTCAGAGGGGGCAATGGGCCCCCGGGGGGACAGGGGGTATGGCAGCTGTGAAAGGAGCAGCCAACAGTGGCATCTGCTACACAGAGGAAAAAACCAAGTGGGTGCTAAAGAAAATGCCAGGAATGGGACCCAAAATGGTTCATAAGCCAAATGGGCTGGTTCTGTGATGAGGACAAAGGTACAAGTCCCTGAGAGGCCATGCTTCTGGGCGGCCTCCCGAAGACAAAGTGACGTGGGATGGAGGCAACCCAGGGGAGGACAGGGGACCCTTGAGAGAGAGGGGCGGTTGTGGAGGATGGTGTGGGTTTTGTTTCTTAAGCTAAGGTGACCAGATGTTAACATTGGTAAAACGGGACACCATTGACCGGGGGGAGGGGGTTCTTGATTAAAAATTGGGTCTATCTCCCGCTGTTCCCAGGCTTGTCGTGCATTCTTTCCAAAAATCGGGACTTCTTTAAAACGCCGCAGGATGCGGGACACATTGTTAAATATCAGGACTGTCCCGCCCAAAGCGGGACGTCTGGTCACCCTGCTTAGGCCCTGAGACGTCGCAGAGTTCACATGGAAAGGCGCTGACGTTCTCAGCTAGTTTCGTGGTGCGGACGACACACAGGAAGTGGCCCGTTTGTGGGCTTCTGGGGGCAAAGAGGTGGTTCAGCGAGTGAAGTGAAAGGATTGATGGGGGGCCAGGGGCGGGGGCCGGTTCCCACCGTGTGGGCCGTTCTTCGGCATCACTACCCGCCTGGACGCAGGGCGGGGACTCCCGAGGGCAACAACGTGGATGCCGGGCTGGACCTGTCGTGGCCTTCACCCCACCCCTACATGGAGGTGAGGCTGCAGGGGAATGGTCCTGCGATGACCAAGCTCGGCGTCTGGGGTTGCGACGACGTGACAGACCTGGGAGACAGACAACCTGGGGACAAGCGAAGGAGGCCAGGGAGCAGCCGTCTGACAGCGTTTGTGGGGAGTGGGCATGCACGAGAACCGGGACTAAGTGCTGTGGTTAAGGGGGCTCCTGGGGACAGGGTTCAGAGCATGTGACAGGGGTGACTTAAGAGGAAGTCGCAGGCTGGCACTGCCCAGACAAAGCGCCAGCCAGCAATCCAAAGAAGGAGCGCCAGTCTAGGCTGAGGTTTGCCCCAACACGTCACAAAGCCCTCGGCTGTCACCTTCCACCTGTTTGGGGCTGGCTTTAGGTCACCTGTCCTCAATGTTTTCCTCAGGGTCTTCCTGTCTGTTTCCACGTCCTCCAACATCTATTTGCCAAACATATTAAAGAACCTTAATGTCAGGAGAGCAAAATAAAAGTTTATAAACATTAAATCGATGTCTTGGTCTGTTTAGGAAACACTACAGACGTGAGTGGTTTATGGACAACAGACATTTATTCCTCACAGTTCTGGGGGCTGGAAGTCCAAGGTCAAAGTGCCAGAAGCGTTGGTGTCCGGTGAGAGCCCACGTTCTGGTTTATAGGTGCCCACCTTCTCTCTGTGTCCTCAGGTGGCAGAAGGGGTGAGGGCACTCTCTGGAGTCTCCTACCTGGGCACTGCCTCATCCACAAGGACTCCACCTGCACGACCTCCGCATGTCCCAAAGATCCCACCTGCTAATGCCACCACTTTAAGGAGCAGTGCTTAAAACTATGAACTTGGGGGGAACACCACCCTTCAACATTCAAGGACGTTGAAGGAAAAAGCAATGTAGAGGCTACAAGTCACCCAGGTCAACTAGTGGCTGGTACGTGACATTCTGACCAACTCAGTCTAAGCCAGTCGTGCCGTGTTTTCTCTCTGCTGTGGTCGGTCTTCTTAGCCAATCTTGGTTAAATGATGAAAATACTGGGTGTTTTGTATCTGGACACAGAAACGGGGACTTGGGTTTCAAGAGTCTCACAAGTTTCAGGAATGTCCCCATAAAATGAAGCCCACCGCGACCGTTTGGGCTTCCCCGCCACACGTGACCGCACAGCTGGCAGTTACTGCAGGAGCAGGATGGTCACCTCTCAAAGGCAACACGGAGACACGACAGGACGCCACATTCTTCAGTCATGAGCCCATCTTTGAAAAGGAGGTGAGGGTCTCACACCGTTGAGACCACGCTTCCCTTCCAGAGGCTCAGTCACTCCATAACAGAAACCCGGGGTCCCTTCCCTCCGACAGGGACCGCACTTGGCGGACAGCGAGCCGGAGCCCGGAGCAGCCATTCGGCTGAGAGCTGCGTACTGGACCGCACGCGGGCAGGGTCTGATAATGCGCCCTCCGCAGTGCAACGTGCCTGGGCAGCAGCCTGTGACCCCCCCACATCATCGCCCCCATCAAGTCCCCTCGCAGGTGCTGGGAGACGCCGTCCCAGGGAACCCCCAGGGCCTCGGGCTCCACCCTTCGGGGGTCTCTGCACACTGACTCCGCTCTCCCTCTCGCTCCACCACTGCTTCCTTCTAACCGGCCCCCTCTAGCCGGGCGCTGTCAGAGCTCCTGAACCCCACTTGGCTGCACGGAGACGTGGACTGGGGAGCAGGGGCCTGGGCACCTCCGGGTTTCCGCGTTGCCTCCACCAGGCCCTGACGGGGATCGGAGGACCGACGTGCCGCTGGCAGGAGCCGGCCATGCACACCGCGTCCCGTGTTCTGTGCACCTCCCACGTGGCACTGCGTCCACGCTCTTGAACACTCGGGGGATTCACGTGGAGAGCTCTTAACCCGCCCATTTGTAGAGCAGCGGACGTGAGCTTCACCCGCAGCCCCTGGCCCATCAAGCCGCTGAGAAATGCAGTCTTCCTTGTCACCCGTAGTCACTGAGCTGCGTGTAGATTAGGAAGCTGTATTGGCAGTGTTGGTCACAGAGCAGTGAAGGCCTTCAGAAGGCGTTGTGGCGCGAATGCAGACCCTCACTGTGAAGTAAGCGGGGAGTGGCCTGGCGAACCCAATCCCGAACCCAGACGCGAGATGCAGAGGCCCGCCGCGACATGCAGCCACGACAGCGAACTGTCACTGCCGTCGTCCGGTCTTGGCTCAGGAAAAGGAAGTCAGAAGAGGCTGCCGCCTCCTCACTGGACAGCCTTCCTGGAACGGGGGTGTGTCCCTCCAGCAGGTTGTCACAGAGCTCCAGCCATGACACGGTGCACTGAGTCGATTGCATGTCATCAATGCTGTGATGCTACATAAAAAGAGATTTCGCCCTGGACGCTGGTGTCTGCTCAATAGCTTGTCTGGCCCACATCTCAGTTAATTAACACAAAGTTAGAGAAAAATAAAAACTCGTGAGAAAATCCATTTCAGTGGGAAGTGGGTCACAGTATATACTCTGCCGGACACGCATCCCCACCCCCACTCAATCTACTCGCCAGCACCCTCCACCCTGTGCTGAGACCGTCCTCAGCACTTACTACAAGCACTGCAACCCTCAAGTTTACGGCCTGTGTACTATCCGAGGGTCCATATCAGCACTGAAACTATGCCTTAGAAAGCTATGGAAGAAACACAACACATTGCTCAGAATGTCTACGGAGTGTGGGATTAATTCGTTTTTGTATGCGATCCTCGTATAATTTGGCGAGCAATGTGTAATTTCAAGAAAGTGAAGAACTGTTTGTTTTTTTTCCAAGTGTAAGTCAAATGCACAATCAACATTTAGACTCAATTATGTGGGCAAGCGTTTTCCTACCACTTGAACGATCTTTGAATCAAATGCTAACATCTCATGGGTCAAGGTACCGTTAGCAAGGGTCTCACTTGCCACGTCTCCGAACCTCTCCTGCGCTATGCTGATGAGCAGGCTTCACATCGGACGTGGGCCAGACCCACCTTACAGGGCAAGGAGGGCTGGCCACTCCCCGCTTTTTTATTGTTACATTTGTTAGGGTGACATTAGTTCGCAAAAATTACACAGGTTCCAGGTGTACAGCTCTTTCCATCACCAGATATTTCTCTCCCCCTCCCTCCTCTCCCACCCACCTCCCCCCTTACCCTCAGGTAACCACTAAACTATTGACTGTGTTGGTGGGTTTTTGTTTCTTTGTTGCTTTTATTTTTCTATTTCACCTATGAGTGAAGTCTTAGCTTTTTCTGTCTGGCTGATTTCGCTTAGCACAGTGATCTCCAATTCCATCCATGTTGTTGTAAATGGCAGAATTTCCTCTTTTCTTACTGCTGAGTAGTATTCCACTGTATAAATGTACCACAACTTCTTTATCTAGTCGTCTATCAGAGGACACATTGGCTATTTCTATGACTTGGACACCATGAACAGTGTGGTCATGAACATTTGGGGGCCATATGTTATGACCTAGAAAAGCTACCTTTTACAGTTTCAAAGGGTTATGTTTAAGATGATTATATTCATATAACCACCTGCACAATAGCCTCCAAAGTACCTCCATTTAAATTAATTATTTGGCAAATTACTTATAGTTTTTGACAGCCAAACCTAATACATTTATTACCTGGCCCTTGAAGGGGAAAGAAAAAAAAATTCACTGGTTTCTGATCTAAACAAGAAGTGGCCTAGATTCAAATAAGTGTGGAGAACAGTAGGTTGGAACTGAAACTCAGTCCTTGCACCATCTGTTAACACTTGAATGCGCTGCTGGTAACTTTAACTGTAAACACGCCGCCTCTTCAATGACCTGCTGGCAGGAAAACCATTTTCTGACATTATTTGTCATAGGTTTTCTGTTGTGGCTCCACGGAAAACTACTTGCCATAGATGGGGTGCAGATGTTGTTCAACCAGGGGAACTTTTCTCTGTGCCCTACTGGGACTCCGCAGAGGCGATTTGCCATGTTCAAGGTCGTGAAAAATGTTGCCTGTGGCTGCCTGTAGTTTGCGGTCATTTTGAGGAATCTGAGAGAGTTGTTGTTCGTGTGAATGTAAGAAGGCATCTTCTCAAAGCTCCAGCCATTAGTAGGGGAGGTCAAGGACCGAATGGGGTTTTATTTTATTTTTTTCTGTGGGAGGAGGTCTCCTTCTAGGGAGGCGAAATCAGGCAGTTTGTTTTTCAGAACTGCGTGTCTTTATCTACAGGATTGGGACACGGACTTGTTAAGGGGGTGAATGCACTGCTGAGCACCCTACAACTGTGTATCTTTTGCACGTCGGGATTCTAAAGGGGACGGGTATGCAGAGGAAGACAGTTATCCAGCAGCCCAGCTCATGCACCTGAAGGTGCTCCAGGCTATGGAGGCGGGCCTGCAGACAGGCCTCAGCCAATGGGGAGAGCCCCTGTGCTCAAGGGTGGGGCGGTCCAGCTGCACCCCCATACCCTGAGCCCCGGCTGTCTGGGTATGGCCTGTGCTTCAGAACTGCGGTCTGTCACCTGTGTCCATCACAGGAACAGAATCAGTATCACGCACATGCTTACAACCGCAAGACAGCACAAACCCAGGAAAAAATGTCCAGGTTGTGGAGACCTGACGTCTGTGAGGCAGGTTTTACTAGATCCAGAAATGAAAGCTGTATTGCCTTGACCTAGAATGGAAGCAAATCCTCTGGCTCCCAATATTCCACGTACAGCTTCCTTACCTCTCCCCACGGCCCTCCAAGGCTTCCGGGTCCTCTCTGGAGGCAGCCCTCAGACTCCTGACCTACCCAGTACCGGAATCCAAAAAGGCCTGGTGCTGTCCTTTAGACAATTCCAAAAACGGGGACATCGCCCTATTGCCTAAGTGCTTACAGCCTAAATCGGACAGGTGATAGAATTGGTTAGGCATCAAGCTATCACGGGGTCCAATGGCCAGATCACACGCACAGGATCTGACTTTCCTAGAAGCCGAAGGACCGGCTGCCTGGAGATCCAGTGAACTCCAACTCCTGCATCTGGAGGGTCTCTGACCCAGAGGAGCACAGCGGATCCCTAACAGACATCAGATACCGTAGCTCCTACGCAAAAGGAGCAATTGTGGGCATCAAACAGCTCAATTTGTACCCTCATAAATGTTAACCGTCATTGATATTTTAAGTGGGCCCTGACCCATAAATCCACAAATTCCATAATCTGTAAATCCATAAAATTGGTTTTCTGTAAGAAACATAAGTAGGCCGACATAGCCTGCTAAACGTGTTCTGTAGATAAGGGGCCCAGTGTTATCGTTCCCTAGTAAGGACGACCAGGAATTCAGATTAGCACGTTTAAAAGGAGTTCCTGGTTCTTTGCTTCTTTTTCTCTCACTCTGGTTGTTCCTGGCAGGAAGGGTGGGTTACATACAGACCAGCTTCTGCGTTTCTCTTTCCCAGTCTTCATTTCAAATTTTCATTTCATAAGCCCTTCACTATGCTCAGTTTTGAAATAAAAGAAATCAGCCAGGCACTGGCAAATGGAAGCGAATGATAATGGGAGATAGAAGCACGAGAAGTAAGCTCTACGATGAAATTGAATTAACACCTGCGGTGGGCTTGTCTCCTGCCTCCTAAGTGAGACGAAGGCCCCGCTACCTGTACAAGGTGGGGGAGAACGCACTGGCCTCATAGATTTGACTTCAGGACGAAGTCAGGGGCCGACAGAAGTAATGCCCCTTTACGAGCTGCTAATCTATACCAAGTCTTTTCTTACAACATTCTGTAACGTAACAGCATCTTTCTGGAGCCCACTCTACGATAAGTGACCAGACGTCCCGCTTTGGGCGGGACAGTCCCGATTTTTAACTATTTGTCCCGCGCCCCGCGGCGTTTTAAAGAAGTCCCGATGCTTGGAAAGAATGCACGACAAGCTAGGGAACGGCGGGAGATAGACTCAATTTTTAATCAAGAACCCCCTCCCCCCCGGTCAATGGTGTCCTGCTTTACCCATGTTAACATCTGGTCACCTTACTCCACGACTTAATCAAAAGGGGTGTTCCTTCTGCCGGACCCAGTACATCCGCAGTGTCGAGCACAGTGCCAGGCTGTTCGTGACACCGGAATAAAAGCTAGCTATGATCTGTGACGATGGGATGATGGGGCAAGGGATCGGTCAGCTTGGGAGATGGAAGAATTCAGAAGAGTAGCGCAGGGCGCAGGCGAGGTCACCAATATCCGGTTGTCCTCTGCTCCTCTGTCTAGGGAACGTTCAGGTGCACGTGACTCACCGTGGCCGATGGAAAGTGTCCCAGGTAATCCCAGAGGGACACCTCTCCTAGCAGGTGGCTCTTCCCGGGTGGCAGTGGCCACAGAGGCACTTACTGCTTGGTGGTGCCTCTCAGTAGCTCCTGAGGGCACAGGCCAGCGTATGAAGCTCACAGCTGGGGCCAGCTGTCCCGGAGATGCTCCCGGACCCAGAGCACAGTCTGTGAGAGAACGCCCTCTTTGGAGATTCATTCATGGGTCTGGTATGACAGAATAGCAGAGGCCGTCTGGACTCACAGAATGTGTATCTATAATAAAGTGCAGCACCTCATTTATAATTAAAGTAAGGCAGTTTGACTCTATATGCACGTGCCCCACATTTTTTGTTTTCCCCAAGTGCGAGCGCCTTGAAGGAAATGAATACACAGGTATCCAGTAAAAAGCAGAATTTCTTCTTGCATTTTGCAATCTCTGTTTTAAAAAGGTGTATATGCCGTTTCAGGTGGTCGATGCTGCCGTCGTTCTCAGCCTCGGCACGCGCCGAGTGAGCCGCTCAGCGTGCAGCCTGACAAATGCCTGCTCCATCTAGTGCTGATGACTAGAGCGGGTTGTCATAACAAATGGCTATCTTCCAGAACAGATTTTGAGAGGAAAGAAAAGAGCCAATAGAGAGAACATGGAGGATTCTGGGCTTTTCAGTTTACGATAAGTGGAGATCAATACCATTTATTTAAATGGACACGTATTACACCTGCTCTAATGATTTCCACATTCATGTCAACTTGTCATTTCCCTTGAATTTTTCCTATGAGAAAAGCAGCAACATCAATGCAGGCTTTTTTTTTTTTTTTCTTTTGCCCTTCATCCTATAAATCTATAAAAATGGCATTTCTATGGAAAGGCTTCCACAGCCAGTGTTAAAAAATTAAAATTTGAATAAAAGAGAAAGGAGGTTCTTGCCAGTGAATTACGCTTCGCTGTATTCTGGATGAGAAATCTGATTAGAATGTTTATTATAATAGGGAATTTGTCTCAGTTCCTTTCAACGTCTTACATGGAACATAATATATTTATTTTTTTCTATTTTAGTTGAATAGTATACTTAACCAGCAGAGGTTGTAGAGTTATGTGTAGGAAATTCTAGATAATTTTATGTATTTAGATATATGGCATCAATTCTAAAACCAACAATATACCTTAAATTTTTTTCAGTGGCTTTGTTGTTTCTGGTTCTTCCTAAGCGCACGGGTTAAGGGCTGTGTGTCTGTGACCAGTCCCACCTCGAAGTTGTCTGGCAGTGTTGCCGAGTGCAGTGACCTACCCAAGAGCTCGTAGTTTCCGCCGCGACTCCCTCATGCTTCGTGGTCTCAGCGTCCCGGGAAACTGCGCGTTGTCGTCTAAAAGGCTTGTGTGGTCTTCCATTCGTTCTTCCCGCTTCTGATCAAGAAAAACAGAAGGCCTCTCTCTTTCAGGGGTTCTTCAGAGTCACAGATTCCCAAGGATTTTGTGTAGCACGTGTGCTGAGGCTCGTCCCTCACTGTGCTGGCCTTGTCACAAAGCTATTGTAACCTCACTTTCAAGAGGACAGTGTCCAAAGGGCCAGGTGAAAAGGGATTTCAGTTATGGGCCCTGGAGCACGTTGGTTAGAGAAACAGCTCATCCGGGAACGTGAGGACGGAGGGACCCTGGGTCCTGGTGGACGTGAGGAGAGGCAGCACACGCGCATCCCCTTAGATAAACACGGGACACCGGGCCGCCATGGCATGGCCCAGAAAAGGACTGGGAACCACTTGAGGACCTGACCTTGGAACAAAACCACCCCTCCGTCATGGGACGATGACGGGTCCCACCCATTCCCAAAAAGCCAAACGCAGATCGAGACTGTGGCCAGAGAGCCAGGAAGCCCCTCGGACTCAGCAGACACCTGGCAGTGTCCCAGCATGTGTGTGACAGTCCCAGCGAGGGGGAGGGGGGTATGACCTTCCGGCTCCCTACAAAGCCCGTGAGGAAGTAAACGGCCATCCTGTGCAGGCTGAGAAGGTACTTCACGGGGGGAGGGAGAGCTGGTGGGGAGACAGGGTGCTGGCCTGCCGGACCACACAGATGAGCCCTGTAGGAGAGGGAGGGACGGAGACCTAGAACACAGCCCGGATTCGAAAAACAACAGCAATAAAACCAACCAAACCCACAGCCTCCTGGATGTGTACCCGGCAGCTCACTGTAGTCAGAGCCCGGGACAAGGACTCGCGTGAACTTTGTTTCTGTGGGAGGAGACGCCTCAGGCTGTAGTCTCAAGGGCCCAGAGCTGCTCTGCGTGATGTTTCCATGTTCTCGGGGGGCTGGGAGCACAGAGGCGGTCCCCAGAGCTGTCCAGCCCAAGAAGGGCTCCAGCAGTCTTTGTGCACAGAGGGTTGGGGGTCGCCCTGCTCACTGATGTTCAGAGCATCCCATGACCATGTGGTTGTGGGAGAGGGAAGGACTGGCCCATTCTGTTGTTAGTAGGGTCACCGTGTGCTAGTAAAAAAGATAGTAGACACCCATGTAAGAAAGGAAGGAGAGAAACGGACCACTAAGAAAGGAACGCGCATATGTGCACATAATCGCATTTGTGCAGTGGTATGAAATGATTGATGTGGGTGGGTATAAGAATGTGTGTAGTCAATACATAGCATCCTAGTAAATATTTACTAAATGGAATGAAAGAGACCAAAGATACAGGGTGTATGATCGTGAGTTAGATCACTTTATATCATAAAACTTGAGTTTTGATTTATAGTGACTAATAAGCATATGAAAGTATAATAATTTACAGAATATTAAAAAGATACATATTAGGGGTAGAAAAAAAGTAATTTAAAGTATTCCTGCTGCTCAGATTAAATTTTAATTAAAAAATGCTTGTCTTTTAGAGAAAACGCTATATATGGTTTTTTAAACTATAGGAAACCAAAAACGATGAAAGTAAAGAATCTATTATGTGTGTGTAAAGTTTTTCTAGGTACATAAATATTCTTCGTTGTCATCATGCTGCATATACTCCTTCATCACCTGATTTACTCTCTGCACTTGCCCTCTTTCTTTATAGCGAAGCATTGATTATCTGAGATAACCTTGAACTCATCAGAAGGTAACTTCTGAGACGTCGTCTTTACCCGGCTTGCTCCGTGCTTTACCAATAGTACCAGAAGAGTCCCACACACAGAGCAGGGGTTCAGTACATGCAAATTACAAACAGTGTTTTTTAGATGCAATTTATTGTGAGTGGTTGTGTGGATAGTGCGTACCCTGTGATAAGGAAGTATAAAGTTATTTAAGCACTGATCTGGTGTTTTACACTTAATTTTGTTTTCAGCATTTTCACAGTTGGAAGCAATGCACTGCCACCCTGGAGCGAAGCTTGTCACACCGTTGTTATTTCCTTGCTTTAAGTTTCTAGACATGAGGTTGGCGGGTCAAGGGGTGTGAATACTTGAAGTATTTTTATGTACTTTTCCAAGTTGAGATATATGATCTTTTTTCTCTTTTCTCAGCTTTGCATGAGAATATCTTGAGCCTTTGCCAACACTGTATATTACCAGCCCCTTTGCCAGTTTGAAAGATGAGAAATGGCTTTTCATTTGCCTTTCTTAGAAAATTAACAAGTTTGTACTTTATCATAGTAATTTATGAATTACTTTTTAAATACATTTTGCCAGTCTTAATGGAGTCGTTGTCTTTTTCCTCCTGATTTCTTGGGGGTTTTCAAATAATAAAATCATTAATCATTTGCCTGTCATGTTGTAAATATTCTTCCCAGTCTGTAATTTGCCTTTATTCATTCTGAGAATTTGCTAATGATAGTCAACCTTAGTTCTTCAGCTCCTTCACCTCGCTCGGCAGATCATGCCAAGAAATCTCAAGTCAGTTCTGACAAAAATTTCACTTTATTACCTGGTGCGGTTCTTGTGCAGTCATTGTGAATTTGCAAAGAGGCCAGAAGTCTGGTGGTTTATATTTCTTTTGTGTATCTACTGCAGGTTGTTTATTTGTAGTTAAAACCACAGCATCAAAGATTGTTAGGCCTAGGAGGAACACATCATTGATTACAACCTCCCACTCACTATGAAAAAATATATGTATATTATTTTTACAATGTTCAAAAATATATAACTGTAGTAAATTTCAAGTGTTTTGTAGGGATAATCATAATGCTTCTTCCAACGATACTTTTATATTTTCTTGTGGTTATTTAGACACTATATTAAGATTTTCTGAGTTACTTCCCCTTGTTCAGTTCAGCCTGTACTGAATGTGTGATTGTATACATTTGTGATAAATGAGCATACGGCTGAGACTTTGAAGCTTTATCCATTCTGTTCGGTTTAATAGATAGCTTATTTGCTTAACTATATTCAGTGTTTTTATATGTAAAGTTGAGCTACTAATACTATAATCCCTCTCTCCTGAAATGTTGGCATTGCTTTTCAAAAAAATATTAACCTATAAAAACATATATAATACTTTATAGATTTCTATGATATCATTTATGATAATGGATATAATAAATTGAAGAAATTAATACTGGTTTATTCCAAAACTGTCATAACAGTTTCCATTTGGCTCAGAAAGCACCTATACAATGTAATATATCTACTGTGGCTTTATGTTTTAATGTTGTTTCTAGCAAACTCTATTGTGCTATCAATAGATAGACGCCAATGTGACCTCTAAATGTACTCAAATGTTTATATAAAAATAACTAGTAGGGCATGCAGTTGTACTTTCATAACTCTAGGAGTGACAATTCTGAAAATTTATAAACCAGTAACTAATATTATAAATAAAGAAGGCCCAAGAGATAATCGTACTATGTTGTTCGGATATATGCAAATCTAACAAGGAAGTATCAGTTTCAAGTTCTTGACAAAATTTAAAAAACTGCAGAAATTGTTCTCTCTTCTTCAATAAAACATATGCAAAATTCATACTTTAAGAACCTCATCTAAATGCTACTTATTAGTGAAAATTGCAAAAAATTACCTTGTTAAACCATCTGAAACACCTCTTATAATTAGCTATCATTATAAAAGCTCATTAGTGCCCACAGTATATTACTTCCAAAAATGCAATTTAAATATCTTTGTTATATGACAATTTAAACAAAAACTTCAACTCTCTGTTTTTGGTGAGAAAACCGTTCACATGTCTGGTCATGACTTTTTCCTCAAGAACCAAACATCTTCAGATGTTCCTTCTGTGATGAGCCCCGATAGAGCAGCTGGGGAAGAACGCCCATCCTATGCCCACTCCAGTCTTAGACCCTCTCAGCCCGTCTTCTCTCATGTGCTCTTGAGGAAGAAAAGTGAGCAGACTGTACCTTGAAAAGATTGGAAAAGAAACAAAGGAGCAAAAACAAACAAAATGAACAGACAACACACCGCAAATGTCAATTCTGGACGTGACCATAGTCTATGATCAATCTGGTCCTGATTGTCTGATGGTCTCTTAGCCCTTAAAAGCCTGCAAAGACTTAAGTTCAGCTATTTGATGGTAGATCTTAGAGTGATTTTTATTTTAGTCGGAGCTAACAAGAGCAAATGACCAAGGAAAAGAACAGTGTGTGGACCAAGGGACACGGGATAAAATGATAGCAGAGCTTTTCTGAGTCGGGGTGCAAAGCAAGGAATCTGGTTCCATATTCCGTGTCCTGGAGCCTCAGCATCTGAGTGAGCTTCCGTGACTGAGGATTGGGAGAAAGAAGACAGAGGGCTTACAGTGGCATCTCCTTGGGCACCAAGGTCAGTGAGGTATTTCCAGGTTTGGCAGCACCGAGATTCAGGTGGCGATTCCGTACACGTGAGAACAGTGCGATGTTAAGGGCTGTCTTTGGAATTTGATTCCAAACCATACAGTGCCATTTGCTTTACCTGGAATAGTTTTTGCCCCATCCAACCAATTGTTTTCTTGTCCTCCAAGATCCATCCGGTCAAAAGGCATCCGATTCACTCATCCGCCGTCTTGTTCATTTGCTCATGAAGCCATTTATTTACTCACCCAGCAAGGCCGGGACCTTATTGCGTATCACCAGAATGGCCAAGCCCTGAAGCAGTGGCTATAAATTAAGAAAAACATCCATCCCTTTTCTTTAAGGATACAAAACAAGCAAGGAAGCCGGACAAGTGACTAATTGGAACATGTCACTGTGACGTCGTTGCAAGAATAGGGTTCGTGGCTGCCGGGACGGCACACAGGCAGGACGAGACGGCGAGACTTGCTGATCTTCCCTCCCCGCCACGCTCAAGGCCTTCTCCCCGCTTCTGCCTGCGCACCCCCAGGGAAGCCCTGGGCAGGCCGCGCCTCAATCATCCGTGGACTTGTCTCCTTCACCCGACAAGTGACTGCTTGAGAAGGCAAACGAAGTGTGCGCGTCTTTTGTGGTCTCTGCACGGAGCACAGCTCCTAAAGCGTGCTGGCACATGAATAAGTAAAGCCGGTCTCCACGGCCTCCTGTGACTCTCACGCCTCTTCAAAGCACTGCTCTTCAGCTCTCCTCTTCTCCGAGCTCCGAACCCTTTGGCAAATGTGAAGCGCCATGTGTGACACGAGACCCTTCTGGGGAAGCCGGGAGGGCTCAGCGGGTTAAGCGCTCACCTTGCAGCCCTGGGGACCGAGGATCAAATCCCGGCCCCGGCCTGTGGGGACCCACATGCTGAACCAGCGTGAGCTTCCCAGACGGAGGCCCCCAGTTCGAGTCTCACTGGGGAGAGCTTCCCAGGTGGAGGCCCCGGCCGGATCCTGCCCTGAGCAACCCACTCCCACCTGGGGAATGAACCTGTGTAGAAAACCAGTGATGGGCAACTGTGGAGACAGCTCTGGGCCCTCTCCCTTCTCTGTCTCTCTTTGTCTCTCTCTCTCTCTGTCAAAAACAATAAAAATAAATCTTTAGAAAGCAAACAAGCAGACCCTTCATCCTATAGCCAGAGCTATTGGCCTGACACCATTCGTAATGCCCCCCACGGGAGCACTGGGACTATTCCCAAAGGCGGGCTTGCTCTAATGGGAGCTCGAGTCGTGACAGACGTCCCTTGTGATGCAGCCACGTGCAGCCGGGACACAGCCCTTCACCAGGAAGTCACCACCACTGAGTCACTGCATCTTTGTGCAGAGACGCAGAAGGTGCCACGGCCGTGGGGCCCCGTGTGACTGACTTCTGCAGTGAAGACTCCTCACACACTTGCTGACTGGGGAAGACGCCACGTCATCGTCCTGCGGCTCTAGCGGTCACACGTCGGAAGTGGCCTCACAGGGCTAAACCGGCGGTCTCGGCAGGGCTGCTGCACGTCCCTGGGGGCGCTGCAAGGAACCACATTGTCTGGCCTTCTCCAGCGTCTCGAGGCGGCCAGCATCCTGTGGCAGGTGGCCCATGTCCACCTCTAAAGCCACCGCGGGCTGGTGGCGCATTTCTTGCACTGTGTCACTCAGACACGCCCCCGCCTGCCTCTGGCCCTTCCGAGGACGCGTGGGACCACCCCGGGCCACCCAGGTCCTGCAGAACAGCCTTCCCACCACCGTCGGCCGGCTAGCAAATGCAATTCCATCCGTGGTCTCGCCTTTGACTTGCCCTAGAGCGCACCATTCCCACAGTTGCAGGGATTCGGATGTGGACACTCGGGGGTTATTTTGCCGACCACACCCCCATCCTGTGCCTGCTTGATGTTCCCTGTCATGAGCGCCTGCCGGTCAGGGTGTCCCTAACACCTAACTTGTCACCTGCTGCACCACCGTGCCGTTGAAATGCAGAGAGCAGGGTAGCAGTGCTTAGCTTAGGCCTCAAAGAAGAGGCTGTCCAACCATGGAGCTGGAAATCGTCTTGTTCCGAAAGGGAGGGACGCATTTACAAATGCTTGTCCCCGGGACGGCTCACGTTCCCCCTCGCCTTAGGAGAGCGATGGACAAGTTGCTCCCACTGTGCTGCTGCTGGCACCTGGGCGTCTCAAACCGGATTGCTTGCACGCAGGTTTTTCGGTCGTTCTCAGTTCCCACAGGGACCTCCATGGTGTCCTGATGAGGCGTCAGGGCTGTCGCTGCGCTCTGTCCTCACCACCCGCTGCAGCTCCGTTGGATTTGTTCCCAGCGCTGCTATCAGAACAAATGTGTCAGCACTTTGTAACAGATGGTTGCCTTCCACCGCCAGCACAGTCTCTTAATATGTCACACGGGCTTCCAGAAATGGTGGGCGCGCAGCGCAGACAGGCGGGCCGCACGGTGAGGTACGGGCCGGGGAAAACCGTGCTGGCCCCGGGACTCAGGGGCAGAAGCCCGGGGGGTGGCCGTGAAGAACGGAGCAGCCTGCTGCCACGCTTCCCTGCCGAACTCAGCCGGGACGAGGGCCGATGCCGTCCCGTGGGAGCCGTCCACTCCCTAGCGAGGGCGTAGCTGGCTTCGTTTACAGCTGCATCGCAACCCATTTGCTTTGGAGCAAACCACTAAACCCTTTTCAGTTAAACTCATCTGAAAAGTAGAGATGAATTTACAGTTTTTGAGAAGAGTTATCTATAGAAAGGACTTCGAAAGTGGCAGACCAACACACAAACATAATGTAAGCAACTGTGATTCCGTGGTTTGTGGGAAACAGTATTGTCAGGCTTAATCAAGCCAGTCTAAAGGTTGGTATAAGTTGCCAGCGGTTCTCAGCAGGGTCCTGAAAATTATTTGGAAATCTGTGTTATTTTCTGCTGTCACAAGAAGTAACAATGGATTGGAGCCATATGACTTAGAAATGCTGCAATTCATAGGACAGCCGGCAAAATAAAAAGTCTTTCCTACTTGACAATCAGTTGTCCCACTAATATGCCTTTAGGTGGATGACTATCTGAGTCTAAAGCTTCATACTCTTTTGGGCTTTAACATCCATAAAATTATCCAGAAATACAATTATTACGTGAGTTGAGTGAGTGAAGAATGTACTTCATGTTGTTCAGACGCTTGCCAAAAGCTGTTCACAATTTTAGAAAATCAAAATACCAATGACCACACCTCTTGTGGTATATATCCCCAATTCAACGTCTGTGCCAGCCTGTATTTGTGACTAGAATATGCAAAATAACATTTATACATAAGAATATTCTAATGTGTGCTTTATTTCAAAATGTTGAAACTACAGGAAAAAAAATGTAAACTCTAAACAATTGTGTTGCCTTCTCTTGAATATAAGTTTAAGGGGATGCAGGCATGCAATTATGTCATCATCTAGTGTATTTGTTCCCCAATTATTTATGCGATAAAGTGCATATAATTTTATTAGGAATGACTTTCCTCTCAATTTTTATTCATTTTAAAGATGGAATGTCTGATATTTTGTTTACATAGGTTATATTATTCATGCATTTTTCCCAAGATTGTAGGTTGATTACATTATTGTTTAATAAATCATTTTAGGTAAAAAATAATAATAATAATAAGTTATAAGATGGAAAGCGACAAACTTGGATTTGGCAGGCCTGAGATTAAATTTATTTCCACATCTTAGTCACGGCCTGAGGTCATCTGGCATTGACCTCTTGACTGTCGCAAGAAGTTATTGTGGCAACCATGGCAATGAAATGAAAATCATAAAAGGGGGAAACCAGATGGCTCAGCAGGTTAAGCGCTCGCATTACAGCCCTGGAGCCCAAGGATCGAATCCCGGCCCTGGCTCATGTGGACCCACATGCTGAGCTGGGGTGTACCCCCAGTTCAGTTCTTGCCGGGGCCTATGTGGGAGGCTCCCGGCCCAGTTCCTGCCCTGCGCAGCCCTGTGCCCGCCTGTGGAGTGAGACTATATGGAAAACTAATGCTGTCAACTATGGAGCCTGCTCTGGGCCCTTTGCAGTATGTCCCCACATGGCTCCCTTTCTCTCTCACTCGCCTCCGTTTCTCCAGCTTTAGGAATTTTCTTGTGACGAGTGCATCCCTCAGCCCAGGCTGTGTGTTGCTCAGGGATTCTCTGGTTGGATTTGGGTTGTTTCAATTGTCCTTTGCAGGAGAGGTTTCAAGAGCTCCTCTCACGCCGCTATCTTAAGGACGTCTTCCCTGTGTTTATTGATCCCTCAACCCATACCACCCATTAAGCTTAAAGCTTCACAATAACTATATAATATACACAGTATATAAGACTCAATATATATGCAGAGGGAGAGAGAGAACTCTATCTAATAGGATACATTCTGTCTTGTTCTTTTCTTCAGGATTGTCTTGGTTATTTATTGTTGGTCCTTGTTTCTTCCATATAATTTTGGAATCTGAGATGATGTGTATAGAATGCAAAGAACATAATAAGTACTCATAACTTTCTAAATGCGACATTGTGAATACACTTAGTACAAGAATATCTTCAATATTTGTTTTTCTCAATGATTACAACCATTACAAAACAGTAGACACATACTAAAGTATTTCTTAAAATGTATTGTGCCCTCCAGTTTATGTGTTATTTACCACCAAGCTGTGCAAATATCTACTTCTACTACATCCTTCTGAAATTTTTCAGAATCTCTGAAATTCCTCACTCACCAAATATTATGTATCCTCCATCAATTTGTCCCTTTAGCTATTCAAATATTCTTTTGATCATCATTAGTAAAGTATTAAACAATATACTTTGATATAAACTTCAAGTAAAATTATCTTTATTTTTGTGTCTTTTTTTAGGAATATGTTATTATAAGATTTCCGTCTCAAAACCCAGTAGTTCTATCACCAATTAGTTTATTTCTCTCTTTTCTCTAATTTGCTATAGTTGCTATCTCTTGCTATGCCCATGACTTACTTTTACTGAAAGTTGGACATCGCATTAAAATGCAGAGCTGCTGTGTGATGCTACCTTTCTTTCCTAAGAGATTGGTTTAGTTTATTGCTAGTGATAAATGCAGAAGAAAACCATCTTGCTGCCATCAGTAATTATCCTGATTTTAAGTGTGTGTGGGGGTGGGGGGTGTTATTTGTGAGTTCTGGTCCATTTCCGGGTCACATGTTCTCCTAAGGTCTGAACAGGGTTGCCAACTTACAGCCTACGTGTTTTCCAAAGTCCTTGCTCGTTGACAATCCTTGAACTGCATTTTTTCACTTCTTCAGCAGCATGAAGATGCTGATTGCTCCTTTAGCTTGTCACTCGCTTAGCAGCTACTTTTTGTATGGCGTTGGCACTGCATAGCATTAGGTTCATAATTTCGTGCCCAAAGTGGTTCAAGCTACCGTCCCAGTTCTCTGCGGCTCCCTGCTCACCTGGAGGAGGACGGCTTTGGGGATCATTTTGGTTCTCTCTGTAGGCAGGTGTGAACTGGCAACTATGTTGAAGGGAAAGATATGTAAAATACTGGGCTTTCCTCGCTGAGTTCTCTATTTCTTGGGAATGTTGGCCTCTCAAGTTCTTTGTGCCTTTGCCATATGCCTTCAAATAGATGTTTCTGTTTGTATTTTATGGGGCATTTGTCACTGATCTCAGTGTTTGGATAATCTGCTGCATCTATTCCCTCATAACCAGAAGTTGGGTTGACACTACCCATTTATATTGATAAGTTATCTGTTACCTTTAGAACCCAAAGCTGTTTTATTTACCAAAATAAAATTATTCAAAGGAGCCATGTTTTCATAAATTTTGTTTCAAATATAAGAGAAATTTTACCAATTTTCTTCTTGCATTTTATGTGTAGAAAAATATTTTCTGCAGGATGGCTTAGTTGAAACTTCCTAGAGGTACATGTTTATGAGAGATCCAAACAAATTTTATTATAAGTGGTACTTTCAGCACACTTGATATCCACTGTCTTCCTTTTATCTTCCTTTCTCAATGTTGTCAGTACTTATGGCATCCTGCAGAAAATATTTTCTACATATATAACAAAGGAATAAAATTGGTAATAGTTCATAGGAAACTATGTACTAATTTTTAAATGACAAATCCAAAAAAAAAGAAAGAAAAAGAAAGTAACAAAAAAAGAAATAAAATCCTTGTTAATAAATTAAAAGTTCTTAAACTTCAGTAGCATGCCAGAATAGGCAAACTAAACCAGAGTTAAAGTTTCCACTCAATAGATTGGTACAATCTATAGGTTTTTGTTCTGTACCATGGTTGTCAAGTGTGAGGCGAGGTATCTGTTTGTGCATGCACGGTAGACTGTCGTTTCATGTAGTTGTTCTTTAAAAGAAAAAAGAACTGTCAATCTAGATTCTACCCCTGGAACCTTCATTAAGTTGGAGAGACATACTTAGATGAGTTACAAAAAGGCAAAGATAAGAACTGAATACTATTAGAGCGTTAGCACAGATTTTATGTGTTGCAGTTTATTTGAATTATCTAAGCAAGTTGAAAGGATCCAATTCAAGTAGAAGTTAATTCTTTTTTGGTGTTAAATGTGATATGATCACCATAGAAACTGGGTTTGTTTGTTGGCTTGTTTTTTAAAGAAATCCTTTAAAAGAACACCTGGGCCTCGAAACATGCATCTGAAATGCGGAAGCTCTCGCAGCGCAATGGACGTGGGTTTCTTCTGTGTTCATTTCTGTATTATACCTAAAGAATACAGGATAATTTGTCTCCTAACCGCATCACTTTAGGCCAAACACCTACAACAGATGCACAACTACGTTTTTCATCATGTCCCAGGGATGTAACACCAAAATGCAGGACCGATCTCTTCTTGGAAACGAATCCTTTTTATCTCTGAATAGAAAGGAAGGGAAAGGAAAGAAGCAGCAGTTTGAGAAGCAGTGAGACTGAAACGGAACCGTGATGGGTGAACGTATTTTAAAGAAGCGTGGCGTCCACCTGCGCTGGGGCAGAAGCAGTGAGGCTGGGCCCCTGGGCCGAGACCCCTCTGGGCTGAAGAGGGCGCTAACCATTTCCTCTTCCCCATCCTGCCAGTCTGCCTCCCTGGTGCAGGGCTTCAGTACGGTGTTTAAACACACGTGAAAGCAAAATGCAAGGCCAGTGTCAGCGTGAACTGGCATGTCTCAGCGACCTGTCATAGTGACATAAACCCTAACGTGCCCAACTGGAAACTCCACAGGCAGGTGTGTCTAATGACAGGAGCTTCAGGAAGGCTCTATGCAGAAAGGAAGTTGCCTCTAATGCTACCTGACAGCACACAGACTGACCTGCACAGGCACTCATGGGACATAAAGGATGCCCGAGTAACCGGGCACAGAGAAATACAAAGGACAAAGTCAGGGACTGTAAGCGAGTGTATAAAAATGTGTGTGGAAATGGAATACTACTCAGCGATAAGAAATGATGAAATACAGTCATTTCTGGCAACATGGGTGGACCTAGAGACCAGCTTATTAAGCGAAATAAGTCAGACTGAAAGAATCCGGAAACATATGACCTCACTTATAGGTGGAATATAAAACTGAAAGTAGCAAAGACACAGAGACCTATGGACACACCCAATAGCTTGGTGATTGCCTGAGGGAAGGGGAGGAGGGGGGAGGGAGAGAGGGAGGGGAGATGGGAGAGGGCACCAGCATTATGGACACACTCAATGGTTTGGTGTTTACCTGGAGAGGAGGGAGGAGGGGAGGAGGGAGAGGACACCGGATATATGGTGGTGGAGGGGGAGCTGATTCTGGGTGGTGAGCACATAATGCGATGCATGGGTGATGTGATGAGGACTTGTACATCCAGAAACTATCTAATTGTTACCAACCAATGTCACCCCATTAAATTTAACAATAAAAAAAAGTAAAAAAAAAACTGTGTGTGGAGACAGGCACTGTGGCTTCTATACAGTTTTCTAGTAATGCTAATTGTGTGTGTGTGTGTGAATGACATGAAAGCGTGGGTGAGTCCAATGCAGCCTTCATGGACTAGCACAACCCTAAATATAAACTGATCATAAAATACTATTTGCGTGTGCCTTAAAGTGAATTCTCCACATGTGGAAGTTGTCAGGTTGAAAGTCAAGATTTATCCTGAGGGCTAGAACCGGCTGAGGCTGGCTGGAGACATCCCTAATTTGGTGATATGATGATATCACACTTTTTTGCGGTGTGTGTGTGTGCATGTGAGAGTGTATGAGTGCAAATGTGTGTGACTGAGTGTGTGTGTGTGTGAGACTGTGTGGGTGGGTGTATGCGACTGAATGTGTGAATGTGAGTATGTCAGTGTGAGTGTGTGAGACTGTGTATGAGTATATGTGAGTGTGTGAGTATGTGGCTGTGAGGGTATCACTGTGTTGGTGTGTGAGTCTGTGTGATGTGACTGTGTGTATGTGAGACTTGTGTGACTGTGTGAGTGTGTGAGTGAGTGTGGGACAGTGTGGAACTATGTATAAGTATAAATGAGTCTGTGTGTATAAGACTGTGTGAGTATGTGACTGTGAGACTGTGTGAGTCTGTGTGAGTGTATATGTAAGACTTGTGTAAGATTATGTGTGAGTCTGTGTGAGTGCATGAGTGTAAGACTGTATGTGTGAGTCTGTGTGAGTGTGTGTAAGACTGTGTGAGTATGTGAGTGTTTGTTAGTATGTGAGCATGAGCATGTGTGGACTGCACACGCATCAAGAAGGGAAGGGGTAGATGGATGCAGAAGGAACACCAGGACTGTCTTTGTTTGCAGGGGTTTGTAGTTTCAATTGTCCCCAGGCAGGTATCGAGCAGATCGCTTGCACTGTGCAGGACACTTAGTGCACGACGGAGTCCCTGACCCCAGTACTTGCCATTTCCCTGACTGCACTCCAGTCCCCCCATCACTGTACCCCCATGTGCTCATCTGGAAGTTGGGATCATGGGAAGATCTCTCCTACAGGGTGACTGGAAACATTTCCAGCATAAAGAAGCCGCATATAAAACAGCGCCCAGTGAAAGAGCAGCACTCGCTCAATGCCAGCCACTGTTATTCCCATGGCAGAATACGCTTCAAATTTCAGCAGACCTAGTCACGCAAATGGCGATGCTAGTGGCCCCGGGGAGGCCCTGAGAGGCCCCTGGGGAGATGCCTTCACAGATTCCAATGAGACGTCCTCAAGGCACTTTGAATTCTGTGTGTTGATCCGCTTTCAAACTCTACAGAACGGGCTCTGCACATTCTTGAGTGAAAGCAATTCAGAGAGACATCATTTCTGATTTCGTTTTCATTCCTCCAAAGCACACAACTAGAGTGTACCAAGTGGCAGGCGCCACGGGGGACAGGGACGAGGCGGGATTGTTCCCGCCTGCCTCACGGGGTTCGGAGCGCAGCCAAATCGGTAAACACCATGTGGTCTCAGCTGCTCCTGCTGGAAATCAGTGGCCTAAGGACTTGTCTTTTACGGCTCACACCGAGCCAGTGATGCGCTTCCCATGAAATTCTAAAGTTAATTCCGAAATTGCAGTCAGGCAGCAGGACGAACTATGTCAGTCTGTCACCAACATGTAACCGCCACGGACTCACAGGACACCGTTGATGGCGTGTGGACGTGGTGACTCGCGGGTCCTGGCTGCTGTCACTGCTTCTGTTTGCACGGAGGAGAAGCCATAGCCTCCCAGGCCTCCATGTGTTTGCTTTCTGCTGCTTCACTGGGAGTGAGCTTCAGATCTCCCTGTAAGAGCTCTTTGATCACGGATCAATATCTGTAGCCTACTTTCATAACTACCCTCTCCCCAGTGAATCAATGAGCCGACTTCATTATCTTTTATCCTTTAGAGCAAAACCTGCGTCCTGCAGGCTGGCCCTCGTGTACGAGGACTGAGCAAGGTGTTTGTGTGTGGAGTGGGGAGGAACTCCGGAATATTTGCCAATAAACAGCTTAGAGGAGTGTAAGCTTGGAATCCGCAATGCCAGGTAGATATAGTTGCAATACAAGGTACAGGTGATGGGGGTCTCGTGAGGAAAGAGCCGTGGGGAAAAGGCACAGAGAATTCATGTGAAAGCAGGGCAGGAGGCAGGACACACAGGATCGGGGTTCGGGTGGATGCATGCAGGAAAGGCAAGGGGGAATGCCCAGGGCACACCCAGGCTTCTGGCTTGGGGACTTGGGGATTGCGACATCATCTTATAAGAGAAGGAACGGATTTATAGGGGCCAAGACCGCACTTTACTCACACTGTTAGGTCCTGTGGTGGGTATAATCCTTGGTACACAGCAATCAAAGATTTGACTATGACTAGTACACCTGAGGAAGCCATGAAGCAGGTGCATATGGTAAGGTGACCAGATTTTAACATTGATAAAGCGGGACACCATTGACCGGGGGGGGGAGGGGGTTCTTAATTAAAAATTGGGTCTATCTCCTGCCGTTCCCTAGCTTGTCGTGCATTATTTCCAAAAATCGGGACTTTTTTAAAATGCCGCAGGATGCGGGACAAATTGTTAAAAGTCGGGACTGTCCCGCCCAAAGCGGGACGTCTGGTCACCTTAGCATAAGGGCCGACTCAAGAGCTGCTGTTCGCAGACGTGGTGGGGCCAAGGTTCTGCTACCTGTCAATGGGGCTCCTTTAACAGCAACAGAACATTTTTTCCCGTTAGCTTGAAGGAAGAAATGTTCCCAAAATCTCTGAGGAATTCGGAAGAAAGTTTCCAATATAATATTCATCTCTTCCTATTGTGTACTTTACACGGTGAGATTTATCTGTGTCATTTCTAATCATTGTAGGCATTCAAATTGGGCTGATCAAAGCCCCCAAACATAAGTGATCTAATCAAATTGATACCCTTTCCTAGTAAGTCCTAGTTCCCTTGACAGGCATCTAATAACCTGTGCCCCTGTGAAAATATAGGCACGTGGTGGAGGGCAATGAAGCCCTCAGTAACATGATTGTTCACTTCTTAGGCTTAATGAGGCTTCTGCTGTAGCTCCAGGTTCTGCATAGTCTAAAGTGAGTCATTTAATCAGACCACTGATACATAACTCTTATTTTCTGAGCCATAGATTCGCCTTGATGGACTTGGATGCCTCTAAACAATGAGTGGAAGGCACCAGGAGCCAGTTAAACACCGCCGTGTATGTTCACAAGTGCATGCACTGTCGTTAGGAGGGCACATCAGTAACGGCTAGCAGCCATTTGCTACCCCCCCACCCCCCCAAACACACACACACACACACACACACACACACTTTCCATCTTTCTAGGCTCTGTATGGTGAGGACTGATATATAAGTTACCCGTGTTCTTAACAAAGTGCTCAAAATCATTTTTATCCATGTCATTCAAAAATAACTCAAAATAAGTAGTTTGTTTTGCTAGTTGTCTTTTGTTTGTTTGGCTGGTTTGTTTTGTTTTGTTTTTGTTTTGTTCCTCTCTCCTCCTTGAGAGTAAGATGAGCAGGACAATTAATTCAAACCTGCAGCTTGCAGCAGGGCTTGTAAAAAACTTTTACAAATGCTTCATCGCACAGATGACCACAACCCGTACGTGGGCAAGCGACCATTTGCAAGCAGCCTGCTCTGTTCCTTGTCAGTAGGAACTGACTCCTTAGGCCAGACACGCATGTAAACATTCAAGCCTAAACGCTACAACTCAGCTCCAAGCTCATCCCCTAACGCTGCCAATAAGACTGCTTCTTTGCCCATTCTTTCTAAACTTGCACTTCATAGATTTTGAATTGAATTAAAGTCACCTTCCATAACCTTGTGCCTTCTTCCAAACATATCAGTATCCATTATACAGTAAATGGATACAGTGCAATAACCCCCAACCATTTCAGCTTTCTTCTCTGTCTTCTGGACATAGTTCTTTCAGTGCTAACTCTTCCCAACCTACTCAAAAGTTTCAAGAAAGAATGTCTTTCATAAATCACACATGTTGGTATCATCTAGCTTAGTATCAGCAGGGAGTGGTGGTGGGACGGAAGGCAGGGTATTAACCAGGACACGCTTTTCCAAAGGCTTTTAGAGTTCAGTAAGCCTTGCTGAAAAGCAGAGAGATGCTTATTTGTGAAGCCCTCATCTTCACCCTTCCCTCCTCTCTTACCTCTGTGGGACGAGTCAGGAATACACAAGAGAATACTGTCCCACGTAGACTTGAACTGAGTTAGGATCTCCATGTATATCACACCGTAAAGTTAACCAACAAGTCACTTATAGGAACCTGGCATCTTTGCCCAGAGTCCTTATTCTTGACTTCTTAGACTATGCTTTAATGCTTTTTGCATCAATATAGAAGAGTGTGTGAATATAAGATGCGTGTGTGCACCTGTGTATGTGTGCATCTGTGTGTGTTCCTTCCTCTTGAATATCTGACACTTAATTAGTGAACATTATTCTCACTTCAGTGAATGTTTATTCGGAATACTCTTCACTCATAGGTACAAATTTCAGCTCACCATGTATTAACCCTTTTAGTGCAACGGGCCAATATATCGGCTTTTGCATCTCAGGGAAAAGCGCGGTGGGCTGATACATGGGCTCATATGTAGACCATAGTTAAAAGCGCTATAACATATTTTTTCTTGTATGATGTATGGTTATTGTCCTATCTAAAGTGTAAAAAACTAAAAAAAAAAAACACATATGGATATCTAAAACAATAACTTCATAACGTTTTTTTCCTGAGGTGATACATTTTATTAAATGACCCTTCGCATTTCTCACTAGTACCGCTCACAGGAGGTAGCACTAAGAGGGTTAACAAATGGTATAAAAATGACATGTGTGGTCTTTACACTCAAATGATCATGTCATAACCAAGAAAGCTGAAAAACTGTATGTAATACAATAGGACAAATACACAGTAGCATAATAACTTTCACTTTCACACACAGTGTGGTTTATCAAAGTGTTCTCATGCTTGAGTTCTGTTGTCTTTCTAAGTCAGTGCCGTGGGAACTCAGTTAGTTTGCATACCTTAGGGGGTAAGGCATCCTGGCTTAGGCGACCACATCTTCTGCCGTTGTATTGGGGTAAAATCGTCCACTGCGGTGGCACTAGACTTCCTCTTGTTCTCTGGGCTCTTGTTTCCTCTACCTTCTCCGTCTTCCATCTCCTTCCCTTCCTCCTCGGTTTATAGTCATCACTCATCACGACAAACATCGTTTTCTGTACTGACAGTCCGTCTCCTTTGTCCCGTTTTTCTGTCGTAGCATTCTCCCGGAAAACTCCTTGGTGCAACACTCGTAACGCGGCCAAGCACTTGGGGGTGCCTGGAACGGAGGGCCTCCCCGGACACAGCACTCGCAGGGCGGAATCTGGGACAGGCGGCAGGACGGCTGCTCACCCTGGAAACCGTTGTCCGGCCACCACCTCCGGGCCACCCCTGTGAAGTGCTTGTGCTGCGCGTTCCCCGAGCAAGCCGGTCGGGGCTGCTCTGTGTGTACTTCGGGGGGCTGCGAGCCTCCACAGGTCTTCCCTTGGTGTAGTTTGGGGGCTCAGACATTGCTTTACATCTTTTAACACCAGACTTTAATTTAAAAAGGTAAAGTTTCTGCACTTGTGAACTGACAGCCTGCATTGTGTCTACCTTCCAAGGCCGTGAGGAAGATTCGATCGGAAGCAGGACTCGAACACAGAGCCCGGCACAGAGTAGACCCACAGATCTAGTCCGTGTCTGACCTGCTGGTCTCTGGTCAGCCGCATGTGGCAAGTAACCACCACGTTTTCCCAACGAGACAGAACTCAGGAGCCGGACGGTCTTTCCGTTGCTCCCGTGCCGTTCTCTCTCACTTTAACGCCAGTTAGCTTGAGACCAGCTGAAGCTTAGGCGTAGAGAGTCTGCCATGAATCCCTATGAACAGCTTCTAAAGCTTGATGAACATGAACACGAAATGTGCTTCACGCCTTCCCAATCTCCAGCCTTGTCTCTTCCTACCGAGATCAGCAGGCCGCTGAATTGTCACATCTCTCAAACTTGCCAGTGTTTCGGATTAACTTTATTTTACTTCTCTCAAGCAGCTTTTGCCTCACTTCACCTCTTTCTTTGGATGTCTTGCTAGAAGCAGAAAGGAAAGGATACGTGATACCATCTTCTGACTCCATGCTCTTCTCCTGGGCTACACTTCAGTAGGCACGTGGGTTGCTTTTCAAGTTTTTTCAGGTGACATTTTATCAAATGATGTGCCACTGCATGTTACAAGAACAAACAAACAAAAAAACTCTTTCCAACCACTATCAGTTTCCTCGCAGTCTTTCTTCTGACCACTAGGATGGTTTCTAATATGATAATACTTGACTTCAAGGTGCCTGTTTTTGTACTCTTTGAAGCAATTAAAGAATTCACTTGAGGGCAAGAAGATAATTAAGTCAAGAGTGATTCAGTTAGGTGGAAGAGGATCTACCATACCCACCACCTGCATTCTGGTGGGCTCTGGACGTTGTGTCCCTCCACTCATGCTGTAGGCTGACCAGGTGTCCCCTCTGAAACAGGACAGCACCCTTGCTTCCTGCGCCATTTCAAATGCGCCACCTGCTCAGCCCAACTAACAGGAGAGGAAGCGCAGGAGGTGTATCCAGCTTCTGAGCCTGGAAATACTTCATATCGCTTCTGCGTCCAGTCCACGGCTGAGGCCCCATCATGTGGCCACAGGCGAGCGTGGGGAGTTGGAGGGGGGTCTCCCCAGTGGCAGCCACTCCTGAGCTCCCCTCTGACCCCTACAAAGTGAAGCCCTGTCAGCATCCCCCAAGATGCCTGAGCAGGAATGTGTCCCCTTCTGCCTTTGCTCTACCATTTAGCAGAGAGGCGATGGCTGACCTCACTGCACGTGTGTCCTGACTGTCCCCTTCATCCCCTGCTCCCCACTTCTTGTACCACTCTCCCTGATTCAGGCCTCTGACATCTGTTTGGGCTGAAGCACTTAGAGTCAGTCATCTTCTTCTTCAATGTGCCCTCGGGCGGGCTGGGTGTGACCCACCACACACACTGTTCGGGATCGTGTGCTCCAGACGCTCCGACGGCCCCCGCTGCCCTCACACTCTGCCCGCGGCGTGCAAGGTCTGACATACGAGGACTCCTCAGCCTTCTGCCATCGCTCCGTCGCATGCCCTTCCGCCAGTTGTCCGGAGTCACGGTCAGGCCCAAGAGCTGGACGCGCTGTGCTTGTCTTCACATCAGACCCCGGCACGGGCTGTTTCTTCTGCCTGCTCTGTTCTCCCTGTTTCCACCCACACATTCTGCTTCTATAACCCGGACAGTCCACTCCTGATACGTCTCCGTCTAATATCCCCTCCTGGGGCGTGCTTACCCTGACCCCACCCCCAGCTGCCCCTTAAACATATTAGAATCTCAATTCTTTTCAGGATGGAGTCCTCTCTGATCCTGGAAATTCCTAAGTCTCCCTCGTGGCTGTGTTCCTAGCGTCTAGCAACCTCTCGTGTATCTAGTGGACGCTCCAAGAACGTTTGCTGCCCTGACTTCACTTTAACTCGTATGACATACAGTCTTGGAACAGTGACTCAAGTTATTTGCCAGTTATGAATAGAGTGAAATGGTTAAGCGAGGTCATATCTTGTCCATGCTTAAATTGAAGTTTGTAGACTGAATTTCTAATGAGAAATCTTCAGTAATATTATCAAAATGAATCAAACACTTTTATAAGCAAATGTAAATTGAGAAAAACCACATAAATATTCTGTGAGAGAAACTTAAAGACTACTTTGGCATCAGTAAACTACATCCAAAACGTTTACTAGCCATAAAACTAATATATAATATATACACAGATATGTATACTATTTCAGATATAGTTGATGCATATGTTTTGACACTATCAGTATGAATGCATAATTGCTTTTTTTCAATTCTTACCATATTTACCCTCGGTTAGTGCGAGGAAATCTAATGTCCCCAATTTTAGAACAAAAAATCAGAGAAATCATACTAACTCAGATTTGACTTTAGAGTTACATAGAGTGAATAAATGAAAAGCAACTCATTTTTCAAAAATTCAGATATTTGAAATTAAAAACACATTTTAATTGAGCAAATGTTTTTGCTCCTAAGGTGCGTTTGACATGACACTGGAAGCAAACTCAGAGGCAAGTCCCGCCTTCAAAGTGCTGACTGAAAGGAAAACGAGTGCAGAGCCGTTCCCAGTCCATTTCCAGACGGCGTGGAGAGCATTGAGGTGAGACCCTTACGTGTGTCCCCTCATGTCCTCCCTGACAGCCGGAGGCAAGCTCTGCACCGGGCACGAGCGTGTTAGTCACGATTGTGTAGACAAAGGAGAGTCTCAGAGGGAATAGGTAGCCTTCCCCTGACCACTGGCAGGGTCAACCCTACAGTCAGGTCCCCGAGTCCGAGCTCACGGCCTTGTACAGGGAGGGTGTGTGGAACCCTCACAAGTTACTAAAATGCAGGTCAGATCGTGCATACAGGTGCTCGGTGTGAGCGCCGAGACGCTCTCACTTTCTATGACTGTGCTCGCTGAGTCCCTTTTTTCCAATAAGCATTTTATTTACTTGCTGATCACTTAGGAATCACTAGCAATTTTAAGAAACAGAGGAGATCCCACATATGCTGAACCCGGTTTTCTCCAGTGGTGGCAACTGGCAACCCTGTAGAACAAGGACGTTGGCAGCAGCGCAGGGACTTGTCCCAGGCCGCCGGGGTCGCTCAGGGTCGCCCCGTTCATGGTTCTTTGCTAGAAAGAATGAGTTTTCGTGGGGTTTTTGTGTGGGTCTGTCATGTCCAGGTTGCCAGCTCACGTCCAAGGGCTAGGAGGGGGGAGAAAACTCAGAACTCACCGCACACCGTTCCTTTGACCCTGAGCCCCCGACCGTCTGCCTTTCGGCGTCTCCCTGTGTTCGTTTCATGTGTGAGCACCGCAGTATTTACTTGGAATTAGCAGAGAAACAGGGGCAAGTGTGTCCACCTCGTGGCTCCTAACAGGTTTCTGGAAAGGTTTCTAGAAGGGTGAGAAGGCCGGCTTCTCAGGCGCCTGGCGAGTCTCTTTCACCCCGGTGCAGCGGGGGTGACGGAGGACTAAGTGCGGATTACCCGGGCCGGGGGGTTTGGCAGAGAACTTAAGACGGAGTTCCAGTCCCTGTGTGTCTATTTTCCTTGAGAACGACATGTGACTGCCTTCCGAGTGGTGGTGGCTGGGAGGAAACGTGGGTGTCCTAGGAGGGGAGGGGGTCAGTCATCGCACAGCCCACTCGGGGACCCGTACCAGACAGTGTTGAGGGCGCTACACTACCACGAGGTGGTGGCTGCCGTCTTTTGACCAAGACCACTGGTCACATGCACAGGACCCAGCTGTGAGCAACACGTCCGAGCCGCCCTTCTTGTCAAAGGGTTGACTGAGCTCAGCCCCCTGTGAGGACATTTCCCGAAATCTGCGCTTTACTTCCTTATGAAACTTAAGTACCCAAGTTCTCACTTACAGCTCTAGGTAAGGGCACCTCCATTTAGCAGCACATGCCTCGGTTGACCATAGCATTGTAAACACGCCCCAGGTAATGACTTCATTTTTATGAGCTAAAAATAGATCTCTACCCAAGTAAATACATGATAACGTGCAAATGCACAAGTGAGACAGAATGTTGTGCGCAGTTGTACACAACAACAGGCTTAAAACAGTGTATCAATTTTTTTTGAAGTTCATTGTCCTGGAGTCTATTTATTGTGGAGAACAAATATATCATTGAGAAAAGCCACATATATTTGAAAAGGTATCTCATTTATAGTTTCTGTTTTCCATCGACAAATGGAATGACGATCTAATTTCTGTCTTTCTTATTGTTTTGTATTTCCTTTTCTTCCAGGAGAACAGACAAGGTTTTGAGAATTATTTTTCTTTTGCTCTTAGGAAAAAATCAAAGCGTACATGAAAAATAAAGTGTCTAATAAGATAAATTACAAAAGTAAGAAAAGTCCACAGGACTTGAAGAGAACTCATATTTTCTTATTTTAGAATTACATTCTTAAAGCAAAAATCTTAATAAGTTAATTGCAAGGGATAAAACCAGGAAGGAGTTTAAGGTTATTGAAGTCTATTAAGATGTCTAATACCTAGGAACCTTCACAAAAAGCATATCGTGTCTTTCCTGCAACTACTTGAAGAAATGCTTGTCTTTAACCATTCACAGGGGTCGCCTGCTGCCTTTCCTCCCGAGGCCTCATGCGTCACAGGCTCCCGGCAGCTGCGTGGTCCGCACTCCGGGGCCGCCCCGCGTCTCTGCCGGGGCTCCCGTCCTCATCAGCATGCTGGTGGCCCGGTGCAGCTGGCAGTGCAGGAAGCGTCTGCTGTGGACTCGTAAGTAGCGCCCTGCTCACTCAGCCTGCAACGATGCTGTTAGCAGCGGAGCCTTGGCCTCGCAGTCTCCACCGCTGCAGCAGCTCCCCAGCGGGTTGTTTGTCTCTTCCTTGTACACTAGAAAAGACGAGACCAAGCTGATGCACACAGACAGACTGAAATGCATTTGTCTCATTAGTTTCCTCTCGTCATATCATTTATTATCTTCTTGTAGTTCATCTGGGACTCAGGCTAGACTAGAACTAGATGCTAAAGACATAATTCTTTATTGGAATCTTTTCCTTCATGGGCTTGGGAAAGAAAAAGTGAAGGAAAAGGAACTGTTAATGTGTATGTATCTCCTCCATGTCACGACTTACTCCATACTAGCTCCTACATGTGCCATTTCAGCGGTACTTGCCACACAGGCAGTATTAGCACAGCGTTTGTATAGATGGCAGAACTGAGGGTCTGAGAGCTGCTGTTTCTACTGGTAGATATCATAAAGACCCTTGTTACAGCAAATTCTTACTCCGTGATTTTCCTAAAAAGAAGCAGTTGAGGACTTAACCCATTCAAAATTCTTATTCTGTGATTTTCATTTTAAAAAGAAAAGCAATTTGAGGATGTATCATATTATCCATTATAGGTAGACAAATTAGCATTTACTATTACCTCAAGATTTTGTATTAAATGTTAAAATCTATATGATTCTTCCCCCACCCAGCCCCAAAAGCATATGTTTTAATCCTTAAAAGTTGAGTGCTTCTCTGCTGATTTCCAGAAGCAGAACTTTTAAGGAAAAACAACTATAAATTAATGTTGACTTTAGAAAAAATATACATTAACAAATTCAGAGTTATACCAAAATAATTATTTTCTTGTTTCATTGATTAGAGATTTTTACATAATCTCTATGTTTTAATATAATCATGTTTATTATTTATTTTTCATACTACTGGTATTTAAAATTGAACTAAAGTGAATGCCCATTGATAGTAGGTTGACTAAATATATTATAATACAGTTATAGATGGAATACTACATATTGGTTCAAAACTTATATATTTGAAAGTTATGAGATTGTATGGGAGATATCTAAGACGGTTCTTTAAATCATGAACAACCTTGTGTAGAGAAGGAGCACTGGTCAAGTGTGCATATCTGAAGATGTAGGCACACACCCCATCATTAACGAAATACTACAGCTTTCTAGGCTCTGGACAGTGGGACACTAGCCGCTGTTTCCACGTAAGAATAACTAACATCAGATGTGTGTTTCAGCACAATAATCTGACCTCGTGCTACGGGATTTATCACAAAGAACAGAGCTGAAGGGAGGAGAATAAGGAGGGTCAGCCCTGGGGGACAAGCTGAGGATTGACACTGAGACACTGGAGCGATGGCGATGGCAGAAGAGGGAACGATATCGAGTGAGGCAGAGGCACTGTCCCTGCCACTACTAGAGGGTGGCAGGCTCCGCGTCTTTATATCTTGTGTATCTGCACATATGAGCGGCCTTAAGGGACACGACGTTAGATGATTGTGTGATCATTCGAAATTTTGCAAACATAACTCCTATATTCCAGCTCCTGGAAAAAAAGCATCTCAGGCCCCTAGAAACAGGCACTTCGTCTCGTCACTCTCTGTGCCTGCAGCCTTTGTATGGTGCCTGGTCCACAGTCGCGAAGCAATCGCTGTTGAACTATAGCGGAGTGGAAGGACACCAGGGAGCTCTCTGCTCCTGTCCCAACACGCAGGTTCCCTTTGACTTTGCCACAAAGTCAACTTCCTGAAGTCCCTTTTCTACAGATTCATATACGTGCCACTTCTGTGCTTGATTCAATAAGGTTCAATATTACACGATGATACATTGAACCGAACTCTAAGATACTGTGCAGCTCATGACATTTAAAATCGGGACAAATACACTACAGGAATAGGGGGAGTGATACATTTCCCCAAAGAACCTATTAGTTGCCAACAATCCAATACGGGTGCGGAACTTAAGCTAAGTTGGTGCCAGTTCCTTCCTGTGTGTGCTTCACGGAGACCAATTGCCTCCCAAGTAAGGGGACGATAATCAATATCAGTCTCTTTCCCTGACTAGCGCTGGGTCTATGAAAGTTCACAGTGGCCAAGTTTGACAGAACAATTCCCCTTGTCTGACTTAAAAGTTATTGAATTTGACTTGTACCCTGAGACACACTATTATAAGTCCTTTGGTTGCTATGGCACTTACTAAAAATAAAGAAGAAATCAGATGCTGGAGTCAAGAAGTTAGAAGTGTCTGCACAAACCAGGTACGTTGACTCATCTGCATAGTGACAGCACAGCAGAGGGGGAGGATGGGGACAACCAGAGTTGGCTGAAGCCGACATCAATGAAACCAGGAGGGAACTTTTGTGTAAGGAACTCCAGGGACAATGGGGCCATTTTGTACCCTAAAGGAAGACTTACATAGTGATTCTCTCATTTACTTTAAGCACCAGATAAGAAAGTGATGTCGTCATGGCCGAAGACTTGAAAATGCAAAAGAGAAAAAGGAAAAAGAAGACAGTGACAAAAATGTCCTAACACCGCACTTCAGTAACAATGTTTACATTTTGGAGTACGTGTTGAACTACTTTTGCTGTGTGCCTAGGTATCAAGAATTTCTACATTTGTGAACCATATGTAGTGTTTGTAGTCTGCTGTTTTCACTTGGCATTTCACTGAAAGCATTTTTGTAAATCTTTAAAATGTTCATTTATAGTGGCTCCCTAAGATAAAACAATATGGCTTTTTATTATTTATTTCATCAACAATCTATTTCAGACACCAATGACACTTTTATATTTTGTTCATTTTAAAATGTAAGTCCACACATGCCTCTAGCTAATTACTGGAATACATCTATGTCTATTTACACACTATGTACACCTAGGAGCTAAATTGTGGCACATAAGTATTTTAGGGATAAATCTATTCTGGAGAGCGGCGATGTAATGCAGAGGGTGGCACATGGCCACTGGGGTGGACAGGCGTGGTTTCAAAGTCACTGTGCTACTGACCTGCTCTATGAAAGTGAGCCAGTTGCATTTTATTTTTTCTCCTATCTGCACTGAACATCAAGACAGTTCTGCCTTACAGGATTGTGAGACAAAATAAATAACATGATACATATTATTTGTCAGTAAAAAGCCATGAGTGGAATAAGCCCAATATGTGTAACATTGTTTTCATTATTAAATAAGTGATGTCCTTTATGAAATGTGCTATGATCCCCACATTTGACCTGAATTGCCCTGCTTTTTATTTACTATGAGACTATCTGAGAGTTTGAGTGCTTCTAGGGATGACTTGATTCAGCAGATTCGCTTTGGTACATGTTCTGTTTTCTATTAAATTGGCTTAAAGTCGAGCTTAGTAGCCAAAAAGGTAAATGTGCTGTGTCGGCAATCTCAGTGCAATTGCTTTGCGTAGACTGGAAGAGAATAAGGAAGTCATGCACATTGTGTAAATACTGAGTTCTTGATTCCAAACTTTCCAGAAAATATATAAATAATCTTCCACGATTCACCTTTGCACTGTGTAGAGACAAGAGGGCATAATCATGGTCTAACCTCAGAAGTGTTTCCTAAACTTTGACCTGGGGGTGTTAACACAAGTAGCTCGTATGTCAGTCGTGGTTATTGCCAATGTCACCCAGGACACCAGCCATGATATTACTAAGGGATTCTATCCATTAAACAACAACCATGTGTCAGATCATTTAAATATATTGTTCAACTCAAAATGGATCAAGGGCCTCCACATAATACGCAAAACAATAGACTGTATTGAAGAAAACATCGGTACTAAACTTATAGACCTTGGGTAAGAGAGCACTTTATGAACTTGACCTCAAAGGCAAGGGAAGTAAAAGCAAAAATAAATGAATGGGACTATATCAATCTAAAAACTTCTGCAAAGAACACCATCAATAAAGTAAAGAGGAAACCAACTGAATAGGAGAAATATTTGCAAACAGTGCCTCTGACAAGGGGCTAATAGCTCAGATATATAAAGAACTTGTACAACTCAACAACAAAAAAACAAACAATCCAATTAAAAAATGGACAGATGGGGAAGCCAGGATGGCTCAGAGGGTTAGGTGCTCACTTTGCAGCGCCGGGGACCGAGGATCGGGTCTCAGCCCCGGCCCGTGTGGACCCATGTGCTGAACTGGGAGCTCCCCCAGTTCAGTTCTCTCTCTGTCTCTGTATCTCTCTCTCTCTCTCTGTCAAAAATAAAAATAAATTAATTAATTTAAAAAAAAAATTTTTTTTTTAATGGACAGAAGACCTAAACAGATACTTCTCCCCTGAAGACATACAAACAGCCAACAGAAATATGAAACAATGCTCCACATCACTAGCTATTAGGGAAATGTAAATCAAAACCACAATGAGATACCATCTCGCACCTGTTAGAATGGCTGTAATCAACAAGACAAGGGATAACAAGTGCTGGAGAGGCTGTGGAGAAAAGGGAACCCTCATACGCTGCTGGTGGGAATGTAAACTGGTACAACCACTATGGAAGGCAGTGTGGAGATTCCTCAAACAACTAAGAATAGAATTACCATATGACCCAGCAACCCCTCTCCTGGGTATCTACCCCCCAAAATTTGAAAACCTTAATCCACAAAGATACATGTACCCCAATGTTCATCACAGCACTGTTCACGGTGACCAAGTCATGGAAAGAACCAAAATGTCCTTTGATGGATGACCGGATAAATAAGTTGTAGTACATTTATGGAATGGAATAGTACTGAGCAATAAAAAAGATGAAATACTGCTATTTGCAACCACATGGATGGACCTTGAGATCATCAAATTAAGTGAGACAAATCGGACTTAAAAAATTAAGATCCATATGATTTCACTTATAGGTGGAATATAAAACAAAGTAACAAAGACTCATGGGCACAGTCACTAGTTTAGTGGTGACCTGAGGGTAAGGGGGGAGAAGCGAGAGGGCATCGAATATGTGGTGATGGAAAGAGAGCTGCCTCTGGGTGGTGAGCACACAATGCAACACACAGACGTGTCATGTAGAATTGTATACCTGGAACCTATATAATGTTTACCAACCAATGTCACACCAGTAAACTTAATAATTTAAAAAAAGAGAATATAATGAAAAAATTAAAGGAACATCAGTTTAATCCCTTGACGTCCTTTGTTGGGAAGTCATGCTAGACTCGCAGCTCAAACAAGCATTATCGATGACACACAAGACTTGGGGACCAGTAGCCACACCCCTGAGAGGTGCTACTCGAAACACCCTGCAGCTCCTATCTGTCAGGAATCTGGCGAACACATGGCTTCTTCCTTCCCGTGAAGCCTCCAGTGATGTTAAGAGTCTCACCAGAAACCCCGTGGTTTAAAGAATGTCTGCTGAAGTTCTCAAATAAGAAATTGGGAAGTCCGGTCCAAACTTCCACGAGAGCCTGGAAGAACTTGCCCTGTTATTCCAAATTACAGTGCTATTTCGACTAAACAAGGGCACGAGCATAGACCATGGCCTTGCTCCTCAAAGCCCAGTGCTTTTGAGCCTGCTCCCAGGGGAGTCTACCAAGGCCAGCACCCGTGGGAAGACCTCAGGGACGTCCACAGGGACAAATGCAGGGGACACATGACCACATGACTTCTCAGCAGCATCGGCACAGCTGCCTACTACCCCCTGCTTGACACGGAGCATGCCACACACAGGATCAGCTCCCTCAGGGCCTTGTGTGACAGCCGTGCGGCTCCCAGTCCGCCCCCACCTCTGACCAACGCATTCTCTGTAATGTGCAAAGTATGACAACACGGAGTACCTCCTTCATGCTCCAAAAAATCCTGATTTCCAAGGCTGCCATCAGCGTCTTTGATTACAAAGGCAGATGTATAAGACACCCCAGGATTACGATGTCCTATCTGAATGAAATCCAACTGCAAGCGTAAGAGTCATCTAGTGAGAAGTTCGCGCATTCATGAACGAGATCTGTGACAAATCCTCTAGAAATGCAGGAATATATGATTCTGGGGAACTACTTATAAATGGGGCCACTTAGAGGAACAACCATCTTGTCAGTGGAATTCCAAAAAGTAAGGGCGAGCTCTCCCCAATCTGAAACCTAGGTATAAGAAGGAAGGTGTCGCTAATGAATGACAGGAGTAAAAGTCACCCATGAAAAGATGGGGAGCCGAGCCATCTCTCTGCAGGTGCTATGTGTGATTTGAGGTGAAATAAACTAACAGAGGTTGTGCCCGCGAGAAGCTCATCATCTAAGAGCAAAAAGGGGAGAGCTACTATTTTTGCTTTCCAAAGAAAGAGGTGACATGCTCTGTCACAGACCATCTACGACACAGCTAAGGGGGATTTACACGAAAGCAAAGCAAGACTGAGTCGCCGTATCAAGAGATCAGTAAGTACAACTGTATTTCTCTCTCCTCCCACTCAGGAACATCATTGCTCCCCTAATGCTGATTCCATAGGACTACAGCACCTTGAAGGCACACGCTTATTATCCACTAAGAAAAACCAGGGGAAGCCGGGATGGCTCAGTGGGTTGAGCGCTCACTTTGCAGCGCCCGGGACCGAGGATCGAATCCCGGCCCCGGCCCATGCGGACCCATGTGCTGAGCTGGGATCTCCCCCAGTTCAGTTCTCTCTCTCTCTCTCTCTCTCTCTCTCTCTCTCTCTCTCTCTCTCTCTCTCTCTCTCTCTCTCTCCCCCTCTCTGTCAAAATTAAATAAATAAATAAATAAATAAATAAAAATATATTTGAAAAAAAAAAAGAAAAACCAGGGGTGCCTCTGGAATCGTGGGTGGTCCTGTGATTCCAGACCTGGGTCCCATCACATTCAATTGCTTTAACCATGAACTTGGGGAAAAGTATCAGGTCACCGGGACCATCACTCACATGATAACAAATTCTGCCCTGTGCACCTGCAGCTCTGTTCAAACGGCCGGGAGGAGACCAGTGAGGAGCAGCCACTGGGCCCTTCAGCTACAGTGTCTCCAGGCATCACGTGAGACCAATCCACTCAGCTGAGTGGGCTAGTACCGGCAGGGATTAAATAATAAGCATCATTATTTAAATAGTGCTCATCTAACAAAGGAAAAAATGACTTCCAACTTCCAGTCAGTTTAAACAAGTACTTAATATGGCACAAATTTACAGTACAAGAAAAAACAATTGTCTCTCACGTAATATGTGAGTTTTTACCCTATCTGTAGTTCTTGGTAACAATTTTCACAGAAAGGAGTACCTGATGGTCATGTTTCTTTATAAAACAGGATTTGCCTCCTTGGAAACTGGCAGCTATAACAAGTGGGGAAATTACTCATTAAAAATGTAAGAGAAAATCTCTTAAGGAAAATAAATGGAATGGTCTCATCAGCGTGAGGATGTTTCTCTCTCTCTCTCTCTGTGCCCAGCCTTAGTAAGCATTATTACCCAATTATATCGCTTAGATTTTTCCCCTGACTCTCATCAAAGAATTCTAGTTCAAATGCAGACAGATTAATCCTATGTGTTTCCATGTGTTTATCTCATACCTTAAGACTTTTGGCTTACATTACAAATAATACTTAGATGATTCCTCATACGTAAGTGTGTAATACCATTTACATGTCAAATAAACAGGCTGCGGCAACACCGTTAGAGACGGTCCTGCTCTCCCCTGATCCTGTTCCAATGATCACCCTTTGTACTGAGCCCGGATAGAAATGGCCCGAGGCTGGGTTCCTGGTGTGCGCTGACCTTGTATGTCCCACTGCAGAGAATGGAATGGGACTATGATGAGACGGGGTACAGTGAAGCCCATCTTTTGCTCACTGACCTGACAACGTGTCCGACCCCAGTGAGGATGGAACTACGTGTCTGGGCCTTGAACCCACTGTTGGGCTGTCCCGGCTCTTTCACCCTTTGACCTCTGACTCCTCGGTGTGGAGGTGATTTTGATGGCTGCATGCTTCCGGTTGGGGCCCCATGGACCCATGCTGTTGAACTGACACCTGTTTGCTGTGCCTCAGTTGTTTTTCCTGATGTTGGCGCCCACCCCCTGCAGAGGACCGCCAATGTGTCACAGCCTGTCTGACCATCAGCTTGCTCAGTCCTGCCCGGCGTGTCCCCAGTGTCAGCCTTGTCCCCAGATGGAGCACCCTGTCCTTGTCACCCACACTTAACCGCGGTCCTCACAAATGGACAACCTTGGGATGTGTTGCTCAGCAAGGAAGTCACATGACAAAGACTTTGTAGTCGGAAGCACCTGGCTGACAATGCACACCCTGTCCTGGTGGCCTGGCCCGAGAAGCAGCAAGTTCCCGGCGGCCCTAAGAAGTCCAGTTCCACTGCCTCTCAAATCCAAACCACCTTTTCTACGGACTCGGGGTGGGGACTGAAGACAGCCAAGCTAGCCTCAAACTCGGTCAGAAACTGACCCAGGGAAGTCAAAACGGTGGCTTCCCCGTGACTGGCCCGGCTGCAGTTAGGGCCCAGCTATTCTACAGGAGCACGGGAGGCTGCCAGCCCACCTGAGTCACCTTCTCCGGGAAGCGCTCCTCCAGGCACCCTGAGCAGTGCTGCTGGCGCCAGACGGCACTGAACTTTCATCATAAAAACCATAAGGGGAGTTGTTCTCTCTTCTCTCAGAGAAGTCTATTATAGTACTTGGCGCTGTGATTAGAGAGATGGTTACAAATCTCTTGAATATAAGAAAGAGAGGAAGACAGCCTTTGGCCATAATCACTGCTTCACTGCTTTGCTTAAGCAGGAGCCTGTTGAAGCCTCATTTTAGCTTCTGGCTTCGGGGGACATCTTTGATCTTATAACCTGTGCAAGACTTTGGGCACAATAGGGACATTTTCACGTCACTGTGTAAACCATAGAGGAGGTCTGCAGAGATGTGGGATGATGACAGGCAGTGGTAGAGTGACTTCCTATTCCATAACGGGAAAGGAGTCTGGTGACTTAATTCTGTGTTCCCATCATGTCACATGTCCCCTGTCCCTCCTGCCCATTACCCAGGCAAGGTGCCACTTCTGTTTACAAAGGACAGCTTCCATCTCATGCCTTCAATATCAATTATTCCTTTATAAGTTTTTAAACGTCTTCTGGTGCCATCGTTTATAAATAAACATAGCAAATATAAAAGCCATTCAGAGCAGGATGCAAGAGGGAAGAGTTAAGGGTAGTGAAAGCGTCCTGTGAAGTTTCCGATTCCTTAGCTAGAAAGATCTGTGACAATTACACATATCATGGACAGTGTTTATCAATAGCCTTTTAGGACACTTAGCCTAAAAAGATTTTTTTCCACAGCAAGAAACAGTACACTGAATGCAATAATGCAACTAATTGTTAGGATGATGAGGAGGTTAACCTGCCAACTGCATCCTACTTCAAATAGACTTGTAATGAGTCATGGAGATGGTGACAGTGATGTGCTATGATAGCAAATACCAAGCGTGCAGAGGACAGGCCCCCAGGCGTACGCGGGCTGTCCGGAAACAACCCAGCCACTGTCAATAGAACGAGAGCAGTGACAAGGCTGCATACTTTCCACACAGTCCTCGCATTTGTCACAAGTGCCCGGATGCCAAATGCAATGGCAGAAACTCAGTGGCTCGCGGTTCTATGCTGAGTGGATGCAGTACTTAATTCATAGTATTTTATGCTGATTGAAATGGCCATGCTGTTTCAGCCCAGGACTGGGGGGAGAGCACTTAGCGAGGGAACTGCAACTGCAGAAAGTGGTCCGTGTGGAACGGGGGCGCGTGTGAAGAGCGTCAGGGTTTGAACATATGTTCTCAGCATCGCGGCTGCAGATGGCTGCTGCTATTTCAGCTGGTGAGGAAACCACTGTCAAGGAAGAGCTTGTAGCCTCCAGCTCTGTTCTGCTCCAGCCTTTATTTGTTTGTACTTGTGATTGTTTTACCAATACAAAATAAATTTATTTACACCAAATAAATGAGAACGTACAGAAAAGCAATAGCGAGAACATCACAATCACCCCAGCCCCATCAACGAGGTTCTCTCTCTGCAATTTATTACAATATTCCAAGTCCTTTTCCTTTTTACCATCACTTGACGTTGTCCAGAAAAAGATGATATAGTACAGTGCTTTGAAATGTGCCTTTTATATAGCAAATAAACATACTATGAAATATGTCTTTACAACATAATTTTAAATCACTATGTAATATTCCATGGGCAAGTGTGCTATTATCTTTTCTAGTTCCTTTAGATGGACACTATGGTTATAATGATTTTCCGGTATAATAAGTAAAATTAAATATCTACAATATATTTCTTTAGGCAGATTTATATCAGTAGAGTTACTTGGTCAAGAATTTTAATAAATTTTACCAAATATTTCTCCAAGAAGCTTGCACCAGTATGCCATCTCCGTGAAGTCTGTGACACTGCGTTGTCTACTTACCATATCCTTGTTATCTATCGCAGTCGGTGGTTGAGGACTAACCCAAACCCACTTCCGAAAAATCCTAGCCTGCCCCTCAGTTGCCCACATAGGCTGAACAGCTGCCCGATCAATATGCACCCAGAGAGTAGATGTTCCCTCTCACCTGACACATCCCAAAAGGACAGAAGAAAGAACTCTACATGGAACATTGATTTTGAAGACATCGGACATCAGGTAATGAAAGAGTAGCAGACAGTGATCCCTACTCTATGGCAAACAAATCAAATGAACCCTAGAATTGCCACAGCTTGATGCCTTGAATAGTTTGCAGGGCACAACACAAGGAATAGAAACTAGACAGAATCCAGTGGATTCCATAGTGAAGTGATGGAGCAGATACTTCGGGAGGTAAGCTGGCTAGAGTTCAGAGGGCTGAATAGTAGGCAGGAGACAGAGGGAGAGAAGGTGGGTGGGGAGGAAGGGAAGGAGAGAGAGAGAGAAAGGAGATGAAAGGAAAGAGGAAGAGAACCAAGTATATGCTGCCTTCAATAAGTGAACTTTAAATGTTAGGAATTTTAAATAAATAAACATTTATTAAAGGAATAAAAACAACATATCATGCTAACCCCAGTCAAAACATATGTGACAGGCTATATTAATATCAGACAAGGATTTCAGATTGAAGAACATTATCAGGAAGAAGAAATAAAAAAATTAGTTTATAACAATAAGTGAGAGTCAATTATGCAAAAGACATAACAGCCCTAAATATTTATGCACCTAATAACAGAATACATTCTGCATGAACTTTTCAAGAAAAGTAAAGAGGGATTTTTCAAAGAGGAAGAAATGGTTCTGTGAAGCCACAAACCAGATACCTGGGACCAAAACCAGGAAAAATCATTATGAGATTAAAAAACTGGAGTCTAGTGCCCCTCAGAACAGAAATTCAAAAGTTCTTAACATTTTTTAGCAACTTTATCCAATACTATATAAAAAGGAAAACGTATCCCAAGTATGGTTCACCATAAGAATGCTGGATTGATTTAATATTCAGAGAATGTCATTAAACATATTAAAAAATTAAAACAGGCATGACCAACTCAATAGGCATGGTCAAAGTATATGATTAAAACCCCAATCCTTTCCTGACAAATACTCTCAGCAAAGTAGAAACAGGAGGGACCTTCCACCTGACAAAGGATGTCAACACACAGAACGATATGACATCCTTTGACATCCTGAGCTGACATCACACAGAACGATGAACAACTGGCAAGAATGTTCCCTCTCACAGCTTCTAGTTCACATTGTACTGAGGTGCTAGCCAGTGCAATCAGTCAAGAAAAAGAAATCACAGGCCTCCACATTAGAAAGAAGCAGCAGAGCTAGCTGTATTCATAGATGACAAGATCATCCACTGAGGAAGCCTGATAGAATCTACAAAGGAAGTACTAGATCTAAAAAGGGAGTTCATCAAATAGAAAATTAGCATAAAAATAGAAAGTTAATAAAAATAAAACTTACTTCTGTAGACTGGCAATTAACATATGAGAATTGAAATAAAATGCTATGTATAATGGCATGAACATACAAAATACCAAGCAATAAATTTGATAAAAACATGAAAGACCTTAACACTGAAAATTATGAAATCTGGCAGAAAAAAATTAAAGACCTACATAAAATATTTTGCCTCTATAGTTTGGAAGATTCCGTATTGCTCAATATTGTTAAGATGTCAATTCTTCTCACAATGATCAATAGAATCAATGCAATCCCAGTCAAAAACCCAGAAGATTTTTTTTTTTTTTTTTTTTGGTCAAAACTGACAAACAAATAAAAGAACCAGAAAAGATTTTAGGATGCAAATACTGAAGTACCTACAATCAGGAGGAATAGGATTTCAGTGCGTGGGTTTTTTTACTTTGTGGATTACGGTGGTAAACCGAATATGCACATCTTATTTACAGAAGTTGAGGGGTATGTAAAGCCTAATAGTAAATGATGCAATATTATTGAAGAAAATAATGATGTGTCTTATATATAAAGAAAATAATATAAATATTGTGAGAAATAGAGAAATAGAAAATAAAGTCAGCAATCAGGGGCAGATGGGAGAAAGGAAACGTGGTAACTGTATAGAAAGGCAGAAGGAAGGACAAATACGTACAAGGTTCATACAGGAAGGAGGGAGGCTGTTGGTGAACTCCGTGACTACTCTTCCTTTTTGGTTTTGGTACCGTTTTCTGATCTCTGTTCTCTCTGTCATCTTAATAAGGATTCAAATCAACTAAATGCAGATATTCTGCAAGCAGATATGGCATTGATTTTTGATAGTCTTTTCATGAGTAGAGTTAATGAGTCATAGTATCAACCATCTGCCAGTCATGTTTTATGTCACACAGAGAAGAAAAAGAAAAGGAGAGAAGTAGCTCAAACAGCGCAGGGCAATGAAGCGGTGTTCAAGGACAGTAAGCTACTCTTGTCTTCTGTGTGACTGTCTCCTGATTTTCCAAATTGCTGTGATAGGAATTTTATTCATGCCATTGACTCTGTATCTGCAGACACTCTACTTATGGCACCTCCCTTATTCCTGCCTTTTACGGTTCATTTTGATCTGTAGTAATTGAGATAACATCGATTCTCAAGAAATATTGTCAACTATTTGGTAGAATTTCCCAAATTAACAGGTTTGCCAGATGACTAGGTGGGTCAGTTGAAGTTAAATTAGGGTGTTCTGTGGTGAGTTTGATCAAAGTGGTTTCATAAATTTGCCATCATTTTTGCAACGGTGATTGGGGGAAACGTGTGTAGGTGAGAAGCTTCTGGTACAGTGAAGGACAGCTGCTGAAGGGAGTGAGGCCAGCAAAAGTGAGACAGCTCATGTGGCCCAGACTTTGGTCTGAAGATCGAGAAAATAAGGACCCTAGACATTTAAAGACAACAGTGACAATAAGTGGCAGCCACCATTCTTACAGGTGCTTTATATTCTAGAGACTATGTGGGGATGTGCTGCATAGAATCTTCTAGACGTGTTGCACACCTGTATTTCTCGCCTCGTCTCTGGCTCAGGGAGGTAGGCGACAGCTACGTGTGGTCCTGAATCATCTCAGGGGGATGCCACGCAAATCCTAAGCCGATGTATCAGCGGGCGACCATGGAACGAATGCAGGGAAGAAACCAGCTCCGGGGGCGGGCGTTCACAGTGAGAAAATGGCTGGCTGTCTTCTCTCTGCTCCCCAAAAGTGTTTTTCTTTATTTTCCAGTTTCGATCATTAGGTTAATCTACTGGAAAATTAATGTGTGTCCTATATTTCAAGTATAGAAAAACGACCTTTTGTAGTTGGTCACAGCGGCCACAATGAGAAACTGAAATTACCGGTACTGTTGCCGCTCAGTGTGCCCGGGAGCTGGGAAACGCCAGCGCTTCTGCTCACGGCACAGACGGCCTGTCTGGAGAAGACGAAGTGCATTGGGGAAAAGCCCCCCAAATTCCAGCACCTACATTTCCCTGTGGATTTTAATTATTGACAATTAGAGGGGGGACCCCAAAACACAAAATGTATTCGTAAAAAATGGAGTATTCTGACATGTTGAAACGTCAGTCACCTTCAAAGTCCTCTTCGTTGGCTGAATACACCTATCGGGATGCTGTCTGCCCTGCTCAGAACAGCTTTTGAGCGCGTCAGTTGTGACGCCTTCTAGTGCTTTTACCATTTTTGGTTTCACCTCTCCCACAGAGGCAAAATGTTTCCCTTTGAGGACTGTTTTTATCCAACAAAACACAAACAAACAAAAAAGTCACTGAGGGAGAGATCTGGTGAAGAAGGAGGTGGGGCACAGAGGTCATGCCTTTTTTGGTCAAAAATTGCTGAATAGGGAAGCCGGGAGGGCTCAGTGGGTTAAGCGCTCACTTTGCAGCCCCGGGGTCCAAGGATCGAGTCCCGGTCCCGGCCCGTGTGGACCCACATGCTGAAGTGAGGTGTGCTTCCCAGGTGGGAGGCCTCAGTTTTGGTTCTCACCCTCCAGTTCAGCCCCTGGCTTGAGGGGGCGCACCTCCCATGTGGGAGGCCCCCAGCCCAGTTCCTGCCCTGCATGGGCCCCCACCCACCTGCATGCAATGAAATCATGTTGAAAACTGATGATGAACAACTATTATGGAGACTTTTCTGGGCCCTCCCCCTTCTCTCCGCCTCTGTTTCTGTTTCCCTCTCTGTCAAAAACAATAAAATACATCTTAAGAAAAAATGGCTGAACACTCAGTGCAGTGTGGCAGGTACGTTGTCGTGGTGGAAGAATCCCTTCTCTGTTTGCCACAACTCGGGATGTTTCTTACTCAAATCGTGACACAACCTTCTCAAAACTTCCCGATAAAAACCTTGGTGACGATTTGACCCAGAGGAATAAATTTCAAATGCATAATTCCTCTCACATCAAAGAAGCAGATGATCCTTGTTTTCCGGGGTACCTCCTCTTACTTCTCAGTGCACCTTTAGCTGGGTGATCTTTGCTAGATTTACTGTGCCCCTTGAGAGTTGCATTGCAAGCGAAGACTCAACTCAACTGTGAGACAAAAACCACCGCACACCTGAGAACCCAAACCCTATTGCACACCTGTCAACCTGCACACCATCACACACCTGAGAACCCAAACCCTATTGCACACCTGTCAACCTGCACACCATCACACTCCTGAAACCTGAAGCCTATTGCACACCTGTCAACCTGCACACCATCACACTCCTGAAACCTGAAGCCTATTGCACACCTGTCAACCTGCACACCATCACACTCCTGAGAACCCAAACCCTCTTGCACACCTGTCAACCTGAACGCCATCACGCACCTGAGAACCCAAACCCTCTTGCACACCTGTCAACCTGCACACCATCACACACCTGAGAACCCAAACCCTCTTGTACACCTGTCAACCTGCACGCCATCACACACCTGAGAACCCAAACCCTCTTGCACACCTGTCAACCTGAACACCATCACACTCCTGAAACCTGAAGCCTATTGCACACCTGTCAACCTGCACACCATCACACACCTGAGAACCCAAACCCTCTTGCACACCTGTCACCCTGCACACCATCACAGGTATGCTTTCCAAGCCCTTGTAACTTTTCAGACTACTGCATCTGCTTTGCCAGCATGTAGACAAGGGTTCACTAAGTAGACAGGCGTTTTCTCTCTAACACTTGTCCTCACCTTAAAGTAAAAGGATGCACAATGCCATCGGTTCCAGAGGTGTGGGCCATGAGACTTTTCTATGTACTTGTCTGTGTCTCCCAGTGGGCGGGGCCGGTAGGTGGTGACCCCCCCTGTGAAGGACCAGGGTGGGTCTATCTTGATGTACAACCTGGACTTGCAGGTGTCTGGACCTGCGAGTCTGTGAGCTTGGGGGGCGGGCATGGGGGGGTGTGGAGCTGAGGCGCACAGACAAGCACAATTTGACTTTATTCGAGTTTGAAGCTTCTCACGAGGGTGTGTGTGTGCGTGTGTGTACAAAAGGAGGGTGGTTACAGGTCAGATGCGGTTCGGCCCCATGCGCTCCCTTCGTTTTTCCGGTTTTGCTCTGTGAGCTGATGGCTCGCGTGAAGCGTCCCGATGCCTTCGGCAGGTTTGCTGACAGAGTCCCAGATGTGCGGCTTCGGCAGGAGGGGCGCCAGTGGCTAGCCATGCAGGAATGAGTGAGCCTATCGAGTTCACATGTCTCAAGTACCCACAGCTGGCGTTGGAGCTCCCACGAGAGGATCTTCATATTTACACGGGAGGTCGGGGAGAGGAGCTGCTCCTGAGGACTGTGACCGGCGAGCGGAATGGCTTTGACTTGGGAGCAGATCTGGCTGCAGACTTGATTTGTGGCTGTGTCCTGCCACCCACGCTGCCTTCTCCCGGCACACACACACACACACACACACACACACACACTTCTTTCTACTCCCCTGAGTCACAAGCACAGACACTGCTACCCACCACATAGTCATCGTGGCATATTTGGAAGCACCGACATTCAGTTGGTGAAAAGCTTGGGCACAGAGCACACAAAAACTGGGGTCTACCTCGCCACCCCCTCCTCCTGCTCCCGCCTCGTGGATCCCTGACTGAGTCTCCCCTGACTTCCTGTTGCAGGGAGAGGCATGACAGCCTGCAGCAAGGGGACATTTTATTTCTCTCTCTGCTGCCAGTAGATTGCTAGTCACATTGCTCCAGAAAAGGAAAAAAAAAGAAAGAAAGAAAAACGTGTTTACAAATGTCTCATTACCCAGCGGATCTTAAACTGCACAACTATTAGCTGCTACCGTGGCTGCTGTCAGAGCTGCGCTGCTGCCTGGGAAAGGTCAGGCCTTTTCAGCCGTGTGTTTCGTGTGATGAGTAACAAACGAGGGGCCACAGAATGGCCTGAGCTGCCGAGACTCCCTTCTCACACTTGCAGACCCGTTACCAGCTTGGCACGTCCTCCGCTGGCCTCAGACAAGCCAGTTCACACAGACGCCAGTGTTTCCATCCCAGGAAGGAGAGCTGGTGGGGGCAGTTACTGCTCAGAGAGCGAAAACAAGCACATTACCTCCTGGGAGACGTCGTCGCAGGCTAGTGCACGGCCTAGCCGCAGGCGGGGGGACACGTTGCCTCTGATCACAGGTGATCAGTGAACCCCAGATGTGTCAAGTGGCAGCTCTTACACATCCACACACATCGGAAGCTCTAGCGGCCCTGAATTCTGAAAGCAGAAATGCTGCACTTTCTCCACCTAGCAGTTCACGGGCTAGAAAGTTGTCGGGGAAGCCGGGGTGGCTCCGTGGGTTAAGCGCTCACTTGGCAGCCCTGGGGTCTGAGGATCGAATCCCAGCCCTGGCCCGTGCAGACCCATATGCTGAACTGGGGTGTGACCCCCAGTTCAGTTCCTGCCAGGGCAAGCTTCCCATGTGAGAGGCCCCCAGTTCAGTTCCCACCCCATACGTGCTTCCCATGTAAGAGTCCCCCACCTGGCGGGGGCGTGCCTCCCATGGGGGAGGCCCCCGGCCCGGTTCCTGCCCTGCGCAGCCCCGCGCCCACCTGTGAAGTGAAACTATATGGCAAACTGACGATGCACAGCTATGGAGACAGCTCTGGGTCCTCCCCCTGCTCTCTGTCTCTCTCCGTCTCTATCAAAAACATAAAAATAAATTTCCAAAAAAAGAAAGAAAGATAGGTGCTACCCTTTAGGCCAGGGAAGAGAAGCAGCCATCTTAATGCACTGCCATCAACTTGTCACCTCCTGGGAAGCGTCCATGGCAGATGCTCTAAAAGTAGCCTTGGCAGCTAAGCACACACTTGCTGGGTGAGCGTGTGTGAGTTGCACCAGCAGCTTCCAGGACACAGAGCCTATTTCCCAGCATGCAGAAGGCTGTGATTAGCGAAGTGCATAGTCAGGCCACGTGAGGGCACGGGCTTGTATACAACACAAAGCACACAGCCCTCAGGCCTTAGTAGAAATGATGCTCGAAAAAGCAAATATCGATGAATGCATAAAAGTCTTTCAGGGGGCGGCAAGAATTACATGCAAACGTCTTGCGTGCTAAGTGCTCCCTTCATACTGGTCCTTAGTATCGGGAAGAGCACACACAGTGAGGAACAGGACTTTGTGTTCAGCCACAAGTGCAGCACGTGCTTAGTGCCTGCTCTGCAGCCATGCCTCCCCGCTCACCAAGGACATCCTAGAAGATGTGACATGATAGGACAGCACCACGTGACTGCAGCTGTCTGACACAATTTCCAAATGCAGTTCATTCAGGACTCTGCCAGCCTGGGCAGCACATCCTCACACTCACATTAGCAGATGAGCGAACAGAGATAACACACAGCACTAAAAACCACAGGGCACCTGAGATAGGGGCGTGGGACTCCACACCACACTGCCCTAGAGCACAGTGTGTCTGTCCCCTGTACCCCGCTCCCACAATCTGCCTCAGTGACAGGACAGGGATCCCAGATCAGAGACAGGGGCTGTATATGAATGTCTCTATTTTTCATACTGCATGGCTGGATACTTTCCAGACAGCCCTCGTACATATTGAAGGCTATGAATTTACCCCAAATCACTATTTTAGCTGCAGACATGGCTGAAAATTAATCTGCTTAAGAAGTTGAAATGGTAAGTAACCAATAAAATTAATTTAAGAAAGGAGATGGAATCAAATGTGGTATTTTTCCATGTATAAGATGATATTTTTGTCTAAAATTGTTAGACTAAAAATTGGGAGTTGTCTTATACATGGGAGTAACCCATGTATTTGGGTTCTTAATGTTGGGTTAAAAAAGTAGGGGTCGTCTTACATACGGGGGCATCTTATACACAGAAAAATACGGTCATAAGGAAGAAGGCAAAAATCAATACGAAAAAACAGGTATTGTGTAGAAATTATTAACAAAGATAGAAACTGTCATTGAACCAATATGATCCTAAAATATACAAACTGTTGCTTTACCGATTAAGATTTCTGAGAGAGAGAGAAGCTTCATTAAAGGTTAAAGAGAGCTCCACCCAACAGGTGCTATAGATATTAAAATAATAATAAAGAATATTATTAACAACTTTGCATCGATGAATTTGAAAATTTAGATGAAAGGAGCACATTTCTATAGGAATGCAATTTTCCAAAATGGTTTAAGAAAATAAATATAATAGTCCCATATTCCTTAATCAATTTCAATTAATAATTTAAATTCTTCTAACATATGAAACACGAATCCCATATTGTTTAACAGAATTTTCCATTCAATACAAAATTAATGCCAATGTAGACAAGCTCTTCAAGAGAACAAAATACAGAAAATGTTTTCCAATGTGTGAGGTTACTAAAACTATAATTCTAATTCTAGAATGAACAGCGAGAAATAAGAAATTTAGTCATAATCAGATTCATTATCATAAATGCACAACCTCTAAATACAATGTTAGATCATCTAATTTGGGAATATATACAAAGGGAACATATTATGCTCAAAGTAGAAAATTGAGAAACCCAATGTGTGTTTCAAATTAGAAAGTTAATTAATGTAATTGATAAAAGAATGGCGCTGGATAAAATTCAATGTTTAGTCATAATAAATTTTCTTAGCAAGCTATGAGCAAAGCCATCTTTCTCCACCTTGGAAAAGGCAACTACAAACACACAAACAAACACAAAGAACAAAAGCAATTCCAGCAAAGAAGATGCAGAGCTGTGACAGGTCTGAGCCGTCCCGTTGGCCCAGTGAAAGCGCCGTAGCTGGCGGGGCACTGATTTTATTTAACACGGGGCGGCAGTCCTACCTAGCGCAAGAAAGAGAAACCAGAGTGGTGAGGACATCTTAGTCCCGTATTTTATCATTTCTATGTAGAAGCTTAAAAGCATCCACAAATGCATGATGGACCTTGTCAAACTGAATGTGTAACTTACGTGCAACAAGAAAAAGTTGAGAATAGTCAAAAGTATTCCAGAGGAGAAAAATGTGAGAGGCTTTGTCCTACCAGGTTTCAAGATTCTATAAACTTACAATATCTAAGATGAGCTTATGAATGCAAAAAATCTTACAAAAACACGCTGAGGAAGAAGTGAGGTGTTCGTAAGTGTGGAAAATTCATACAGAGGTGAAATTACAGATGGGCGCGTGAATAATGTATCCATAACAGTGCCCAGATAATTGACTACCATGTAGTGGGAAAAATTAAATTGAATTTATACCTAACACCCTACACATTGTTTCCAAGTAGATCAAATACGTGAAATAAAAAAACAAAAACAAAAAAACAACTTTAACACATTGGAAGGAATTATAGAAAAGATCTTTATAAATTTGGGAATGATTTGTTAAATACTACACAATAGAGACTGATAAATTTAGTTCCATAAATACTACAAATGTAGTTCTGTATCTAAATGCACATACTAGAGTGAAAAGATAGCACTCGCTTTTGGAGAAGATGTTTACAAGGCATATAACTGACAAAACAGTTTAGATTCTACATGGTCACCAGCGGTGGAACATGTCGATAAGAAAACATGAACAAATCAATAAGAAAATGGGGTTCGGGGGAATATAAACAGGCAGTTTACAGAAAAGGAGACTGATCCAAATACTATAAAGTAAACAGGAAGAAAACGTCAACCACTTTTTAAGCAAAAGTAACCTTTTTTTTTTAATAATTTATTTCTCACAAATTAAAATATGAAGAATGTGGAGCAACAAGGGTTTGCAGCGTTGATGACCACACAAGTTTATACAGTTGCACTGGAGATGACTTTGGAGATATTAACTGAAGTTGAAGATTCAAATACTACATAGCCCAGCAAATCTGTTCCTTCCTCTTAATATTCCAGAGAAATCCTGATACGTGTTTGTAAATGGACATGTTTAATAAACGTTCATCATTTGTATTTTCCCAGTGGAAATGACAAAAATGCCCAGGAAGAAAAGAATGAGTGCATATTTTGTGGTATTCTCACTAAACGGAACGAACAAGCTCGTATTTTGTGGTATTCTCACTAAACGGAACGAAC